>JAJOOR010028174.1:0-16949 GCA_036250505.1 Solanum acaule | reverse complement strand
GCCTACCTGAAAGCCGATCACGCGTGCTCCAACTCATGGTACCAGAGCTTTTCCCCTCCGAACGGTCTCCAAATGCTTCCCCACTATCAAAAGGTTAAATACCTCGTCATTATGAATATGTTGACACTAAAATTATATTTTTCGGAGATGGACCCAAAATTGGGTCTAAAACGGGATTGTGGGACCCACAATTGGAATCCCAAAAACGAATCCGTGGAAACGTCCCAAATACCTTACTAAACTAATACCCCAAAATTTAGCACAAAAAGATGCCTAAAACATAGCAAATCAGCCCCAACAATTAAAATCATTAATAAGTCTTGACTTACGACTTGGCAGCCCCTTGATCACCAAATTCTGGAAAAACGAGACCCTTCCAACCCAAACAGATTATACCACGACGATCCTTGCGAAAAACTCTACAAGTTAGCCTCAAGAATGACTCAAAACGGACCTAAGATGATCAAGATCTAACCTTTCAAAGTTCAACAAAATTCATTCCGAAAATCACTTTAGCAGTAGCTAAATTCGATTCCTTACGTCAAAGGAAGCCTCCCCTCGCATTTCTGAGCTCACCTCTAGATTCCCCACGAAATTCTCTTGAAATTAGCCTTTTGAATCACCTAATTTGAGCTTAAATTGGAGGAGATATCTATGTTTGAAGATGAGGAAGAAAGAAGAAAAAAAAGGACGAAAATTGTCCTTAAATCTGGAAATTTCCAGATTTCAACACGCTGCCACGTGGTGTCGCGTGGCTCTGCCACGTCACCACCGCGATAGAATTCAACAACTCTTCAAACTTAAATTTTGATGTTCTGGACTCGTTCGGAGTTGGAAAAACACAAACCATATAAGGAATTTGATTGGAAATGATATTTCGGACTCAACGGTGAAGTCAGAATTTCCATTGGAGATCGCTTCGATGAAAAGTGGGTCCCACACCCAGTATCGTTTTGAGCCAGATTCCACAACGGGTATCTAAAGCCTCGGGAAGTGAACAAAGGGTGGTTCTGGACCAAAATCGATATTCCAAAGCTAACCGCTGTCAGAATTTTCATCTGAGCACGTCTTCCAAAAAGGTTGACCAAAGTCAACTATAGGCCAAATTGTAAGGGCAAAAACGTCAAATGGCCCTAAACTCGTACCGATTGCCTCGATACTCGTGTTGACCATGCTACTAGCCAAATTTGGCCATTCCGGAGCTGATGGAATCGTCAGAATTTTATTCTGAGGTCTTTTACCTGAATTTATGACCGAAGTCAACTTTTCAAGCTATAAAATTTCCAAAACAGGGAAACGGGCCTAAAACCCAACCGAACGACCAGGCGACCGAATAGTCAATGCCAGCAAGTCATAAATGACTTGGGGTCGCTACAGGAACGATCTAAACGATGGAATGAATGCTTTAATTTAAAAAATGACCTGGAGGGTCATTACAGATAGGATGGTTCAATCTGGGCTGATGACTGATGATTATGCATAAAGAATCCAAATTCCAACAAAACAATTAGCCCAACTACAAAAAATCCTAGCAGAGACACCAAAGCATCCAACAACCAATCTACTAAAACCACTCTCCCTATTACAAATCCATTTCCAATTACAAATGACCTTGGAACCTCAAAACACACCAAATCAGTAGAAAAACATACATTGGAGAAGCAAAAGAAAAGATTAGAAGAAATTAAAGAAGGAAGCACAATTTATTTAGCATATATAAAAGATTGAAAAGTATAGACCTACGATTTTGAGAATGTTTGAGACACACTTTGATTAGGTTTCCTTGTTGCTTTAAATAATTACAAAACTTCTTGCTACAATTGCTAGCAATATGACTATTCCTTGCAACTGTAGCATTGAGTTGTAGTCATATTCCTAAGTTTTCCTTTATTTTGAGCTTCAAATGCAATAATGACCTCATTTTCTTGATTGAAAGCATTTTTCATGACAAGATAATCCTCTTTACAAAGTAATCCCTTAAAACAAACATTCAAGGAGAAATATGAGTCACAATTCCTTTGATTGTATTTCATTAAAAATTGGCCTCTCTTGCCTTTTTCATCAATTCTCTAAATTTTATAGAGAGATACAATAGGTATTTCAGAATAAAAAATATTATAAAACTTAGTGTGTGAGTTGTGAAATCCAGGAAAATTATCCCGAATATATAGACCTCCTTGAGAGTAATTGGTAGTTTCATACTCTAACTGAAAATATCTTGTGCTATTGTCTTGGTTTAAACTTTTTTAAAAATAATTCTACATTACCTTAACCGTCTTGTATGACTTGAGATTAAGAACAATAAATGGGTCAATTGATCCTAAAATTCATAACATCACCCAAAAATCTTTAACACTCCTTTGAGCTAACTTTGTAGAATTAGTAGGAGAAGAATCACTTCCTTCTATGTGGTCCCATAATTCTTTTTCGATGACAAATAGTTGAGGAGAAATGTTGTGTGTTAGTCTTTATGAACTAATTAGGGATGAATAGAAAAAACAACAATTCAATTTTTTGTTTAATTTTTTTTTTCAAATGCAAAGAAAAGAGAAACCAAAATTTGGGGTGGTTTCATAGGGGTTGTGATGAATGATTAGAATCTCTCCACCTCCAATGACAAGCTTTTGAGATAAGAAAAATCTATAAAAAGGGATTTGTATGTTTAGTGAACAGGCCAAAATATATCATTTATGGTATTGGTTTTAGCGAAATTCAATAATTTGAACGCAAATTTGTATTCAGCACAAAGGTTTTATTCTTTCGGTGGAAACCCTCATTACCACAACAACTTTAGGTTTAGCAACAACATTGGTCACCAAAAATCATATTCTTTTTGTGACAACGTTAAGTTGCCAAAACTGTTTTCTCAATAACTAAAATAGTCAATTCTAATATATTAGAAGCATCCAATAGTAATCAACAAACTATTTCACAAATCAAACATTATATGCAGTTCCATTATAAATGGTTATGAAATATATATTACACAATAATATAGTTTATTGTTCGTTGTTATTGTATGCACGAACATATTACAAATTCAAAAAATTAACTGTCTTCAAACTCATCCTTGGTCAACTTCATCGGTGATTACTTAACAATATTACTTGAAGGTGCATTTGCTAAATTAATTTGTGAAATGGTTATGCATGCAATAGTTCTTACTAAAATAGAAGTCCCAAATCAAGTGGTTTTAAAAGGACACTGTACTAGTAAGTACTTTCACAGTATGGTAAGGGAAAGAAGAGGGAAACAACATATTTGCAAAATCAAGAACCATGAAGACACATGAGTATAGGGAGAGAAGAAGATAGCTAAAGCTACAATCATGTAGTTTGAAAATATGCTTAATCTTCCACAATAGGATATATATGAATTATACTTTGATTATATCTGTACGTCGAACGATAGAAGTATTATAATGAAGATAATGACATATTGACAAACATTCCTCAAGAAGAGGAGATTAATGAGGGGTTATAATTGATCATCATGAGTTCATTTAGCATTAGCCGGGGACCAAATTTTTATAAAAGATCCTTTCATAATACTTTTCAGCTTTTTAAAAATAAAATAAGCAGAATACAAATTCCTCCTTCTTCCAATATTTGTAATCTAACAAAGGATATTCTTGTCTAATTCTCATCATCTGTTTTATAGCGATGTCGTTGGAGGCACAGAGCTAACATATGAAGCGAGCACTCACATGTTGTGATCGACTTTCGGTGAGCCGTAATAGGTTGTGCCGATCACAGTGTCAACCTCCACCGATCTTTATTTTGAGGTAATTTCTCATAAATTTCTGAAATTAGTTTGGCCACACCAATCAGTGATAGCATTAATAATCATTCTATTAATCATTGATTAATAAAATATGACATGCAATCTTATTTTGTCCGCATTAACTTTTTCTTAATCTGTCACAGTTCACATTACAATAAATCACAATATGATCTGATTCAATTATCCAACTCTAACGCATAACCCGAATAAACCCTATTCACTGATAATCATGATTGTAGTATTGATTTACATTAATATGATGAATTAACTAAAGATCCCATCATTCAGGGAATTGATAAAATTGCAACGAGTACAAAGTTGTCCTGTAGTCTTTGAGACGAGGTACATACTTATCTCAAAAGATTATGGTTTTTCGTAATTTTTTTGTGAAAATTTTGATGAAATGCCCAATTATTTGAACTAGAGTCTGTCGTATACATTCCT
Organism: Solanum acaule; assembly: GCA_036250505.1. Classification (NCBI taxonomy): domain Eukaryota; kingdom Viridiplantae; phylum Streptophyta; class Magnoliopsida; order Solanales; family Solanaceae; genus Solanum; species Solanum acaule. The sequence goes on along the minus strand of JAJOOR010028174.1, from coordinate 12,722 downwards.
CTTTATAATTAGAATTACTAGTATAAAATAAGTATGAACGTACATCACTTTCAAGTGACGAGGAACGTTTTTCCTAATATAAGTACAAAATGTACAGTACCTTACTTTTGGATTGCCCGAGAATGATAGGAAGGTTCAATATGAGCTCATGAATGATGATTGTGCATAAGGAAGCTAGATTCCAACAAAGCCATTTGCCTAGCTATAAAAAAATCTCAATAGAGACACCAAAGCATCCAACAACCAATCTAGTTAAACCTCTCTCTATTACAAAAACATTTCCAGTGACAAATGACCTTGGAAACACAGAACACACCAGATCAGTAGAAAAACAGACATTGGAGAAGCAAAAAACAAAAGATTAGATGAAATAAAAGAAGGAAGCACAATTTGTTTAGCATGTATAAAAGCTTGAAAAGTATTGACCCTACGTTTTTTAGAGTATTTGAGACACTCTTTGATAAGATTTCCATGGTGCTAATTTAAATAGTTACATAACTTCTTGTACAATTGCTAGCAATATGACTATATTGTAGCATTGAGTTCTAGTTGTATTCCCAAGTTTTCCTTTATGTTGAGCTTCAAATGCAACAATGGCCTCATTTTCTTGATTGAAAGCATTTTTTTGAGGCAAGATAATCCTCTTTACGAAGTAATCCACTAAAACAAACATCCAAGGAGGAACACGGTTCACAATTCCTTTGATTGTATTTCATTAAAGTATTGTATGAAATAGAAGTAGATGGACAAAAAAAACAAGTAGTGCTAGATGATTCTAAGATTATATCTCAAGACTCAAGGTGTTACAATTGAAGATTTCAACCCTCTCATAAAAATGTATAATATTGATTGAAAATTTAGATATGTACACTTTAATTTAATAAAATAATTTTTTTTATAATAGATATTTAATATAGTTTCTCTTTATAAAATAAAAAATCTTAATATTAAAAGTACATTGGTACTCACCCTTTTTCGCAATTTAACTGTCACGCCCCGAGCCTACACCCTGGGAGGGACCGGCACTCGGAGACCATTGCTGGCCCCAAGCGAACCCTTGGCCTGGCTTTCTTAACTCAGCGGAAACTTAACTCAACAGAATAACTTAAAGCAATGCAAGTTTACACAATGACTTAACTTATAAGATTCCGGCCACAAGGGCATCTCAAATCTCCAAATAGATATTTACATATATACATAGAAGAGAGACTCAAAACTAACTGACTGACTGTCTATGAAGCCTCTAACATACTGAGATGGATGTTGGGACAGACCCCGCAACATCCTAATAGAACAAAACTAAGTACACAAAATAATTGAGTCCTCCGAAATGTAAGGAGGCTCACCACTGACTCTGGAGTGCTCAGCTGGATCAACGACGAGCAGGATGCTGATCCGGGGTACCTGTATCTGCATCATAATAAGATGCAGGCCAACTGGAATCAGTACATGGAATGTACGAGTATACGAGCTGGAAAGCTAAACCGCGACTTAAGCTTGAAAGGAAAACAAGAGAGAATACTTACGTTGACTCTGTTCGACCCATGAACAACTAAACTCAAATATGTAAAGCAATAAGACACATGCAATACATAAATAGCTTGTAAAATAATGTAAACAACTTAACTCGTTAATGATAAAACAATAACAAACTCAACTTTAATTATTTCAAAGTAATATAACTTTTATGGGAGGTTCTTTAACCGATAACCACCACTATGAGCCCTAGTGATGATACAACGTCTTACCTCACGTTTCCCGAGGACCATCCTATACCTTGTCGTGATATAGGACATTACTTTTGCTTAGTGGATCCACTAGCCTAATCTTACATGATCATCTAAAAAGAATGATACGTCAAGTCCCATGTTGGCGCATGGTTCTTATGGAGAGTTGAATTAATATGAACTCTTGTTCCCAATTCGGTGCTCAATACTACTCCCAAAAATACTTTGGCTCATGCTTTTAAATTAACTTCTTTCTTTGATTGAGATAATTACTCAAAACTTAACCCAAAGGCTCTTTTGGAAATCATGGTTCCTTCCTTACTTAAATGTAAAAACATTTATAACTTTTTCGGGAATACTTAGTTCCCTAATAGCTTTTGAGAAAATGGACTCAACTTTAAACTCTTGACTTAACTTGAAATCCAAGACTCTTACTCGACTTGAAACTTGAGACTATTTTCTTGACTTGGAACTCAACACTCTTGCTTGACTTTGAAACTTGAAACGAAGTTAAAACGTTCAATAACGACTCTTGAAAAAGCTTGGAGGACTTGCTTGAACTTACTTCTTAACACTCCTTGACTTGACTCTAACTTCACCTTAGCTTGATACTAACTCGCCTAGAATTGAATTATGAATTCAAGGTGTATGATCACACGTATTTAGATGAGTTCGGGATGTTTAGAAACACTTTGGGGTGTTGGAAACAACTAGGGAATGTAGGTATAACACCTAGGAACATGCATGAGAAAGCATGGAAAGAAAGAGGGAACATGGTGTCTTTGGCGCTCTGCAAGGCGCGGACCGCCAGCCCTCAAAGGTCAGAGGTCGCCTGCTGGCGCTCTGAGTGGCGCGCCGCACCAAGGGCTGGGCTTCAAAGACCCTCTTGGGGCGCGCTGGCAGGCGCGACGCGCCAATCCCTAGCTCAAAAAATTCGACTTTTCTCCCTCTTTTCTTCAACTCTAAACCATCCTTACTTCAAAGGTTCCAATCCCACCCATTAGGGATCACAAAATCCCTCAATATACAATAGATTTCAACTCAAGGATACAACCAAATCATGTCCCACAACCAACAAGAACTTCAACAACACAATCAACAACATCAACAACAACTAACAACTTCAACAACATATCCAATCCTTTCTCAAATCATAAAATGAGCTTGGTGTGTAGGGGAAAGGGTCAAAACACACAAATAACTCACATACCTTGATAGGGATCACCCCCGACGAAAAATCCATGATGATCTTGACGAAAACTCCTTGATCTCTTCTTCTTCTTCTCTTCTTTCTCTCTTCTTCTCTTCTTCTTCGTCTCTTCTTCACTCTCAACCCTAGCTTTCACTCTTAAAATGGAACAAAATGATCCAAGTATCAGCCTAACTCAACAATATAACCTCAAAAGAAATAGGTAGGGAAAAGACCAAAATGCCCTTAATTTTCCGGACAGACTTCCCTGCCAACTGCCCAACTTCTAAAAGGCATAACTCGCTCATACGAACTCGGAATTGAGAAAACTCGGCGGCGTTGGAAAGATCATTCCACAATATTCACAACCATAACTGGAACTACTCCTAAATAATCCTGAGCTTGAAGTTATGACTGCTCAAAGTTGGCCAAAAATTCATTTTTCCACACTTAGCCAAATTTTCCAGATTTTAAATTCTTTCCAAAAATGACTATTTTCGATTTTTAAGCCTCTTCATAGTTATTTCAACTTACCGGATGTTACATTAACTGTCAACAATATTAACTTTCTAAGGTCGTAATATTAAAAAAAATGACCTCTTAATATCGAAATGGATGAGGCATAAGCTCTGTATATCAAACATTTATATGAATACATAAACTTTCTTCTTGACCAACAAGATGCATATACAACATAGAAGATGAACCTACGACCCACAAGATGCACATATAATGCACGATATGCACGTACAACGCACAGAGTGCATGTTTTGCACTAATTCTACCTTGATTTTAAAAAGTGATCGCAAGTCCTAGTTTATCATTTGAATACACAAAGTTCATACATCACCATAACATTTGTCAATCCTTGGTAGAATTTTATTCATTGTTAAATATATATTTAATACTTTCTTAATTGCTCCATTTGTGAAGGAGTCAAATCGGGATAGGTTAGATCATAAAAAAATGTAGTATGATCAAGAGATCATAAAAAAATGTAGTATGATCAAGAGATCATAAAAAAATGTAGTGTATCAATACTTTCACCTTTAATATTTCTCTCTCAAGCTAAACACTCAAAATTCTACCATTGTTTGTGCATCACATGATCAAGAGATCAATTAGAGTAGAACTTGAATGATTTCACTAATATATTTAAAAGTAAAATAGTGTGACATGGTCCATATATCTACACTCAAAATGAAGAAAATTGTATATATTGATTAGATGTAATAAAACACTAAATTGCACCTTGTATCTAGGGTACACAAAAATGATGCCTCTAAAATTTGATTTTTTTTTTTGTATTGTATTATCATTGTACAAGTAGCCTTATTGGTGTAAAGAGATTCCTCTTGAAATTTTCGTGAGGACTTCACAAAAGACAAGTAAAAGCCACCACTGACATTTTATGTGCTTTTACTAGTTTCCTACTACTCCTCTTTGCGAATGTAGTTCCTATCTCTACTCTTCTATCTTTATGGCTTTCATATAGATTGGCCCATTCTTGGGGTCGCAAGCCGGTCCTTATTTGTGGATTGACACTTGTAGTTTCGGGAAGCGTACTGACGACTTGGTTTCCCAATATTATCTTTGAATTGATTGGGTTAGTTGTTACTGGACGTGGCATGGGGTTTCTATATCAGATTGGTGTTCTTATGTAAACATTCATTTCGTGTACTATAAGTATGATTATTCAATTTACCGACTCAATTAATATTGGTGTAGGTAATTCTCATCATGCATATGCCTAGAAACTAGTTTAGGACATGCCGAAGATTGTGCGTCCTTTGATTTCTTCTACATGATCATATGTGGAACAATGTGGCAAAAGGAATAAATCTAGTTGCATCCCGCAATTTCATAGATGGATGGTGTAACACCCCATAAATTTTTTGAGCTAAGACTCGAACCATCCTTCGTAGTGAGTAAGTTTTTTCAAGAAATTTAAAATTTCTTAAGGTCAGGTCACTAGATGTAGCACCTTGAGTTCCAAAACGAACTAAATTGGAAATAGCAAAATCTGAAATTTTGCAAGTTATGCTTAAGTATGAGTTTTGGGTCGACTTCAAACGACCATAACTCCTAACTCAAAATGAGTTAAGTGTGCTACCAGATATCGTAGGAAAGATCTTTGAATTATCTTTCCAGCTCCACCGAGTTTGCTCAGTTTCGAGTTTGTATGAGGGAGATTTATCCATTTGAAGTTGGGCTGTCTAGATAAGGAAAGTCGAAACCGGATTTTAGTGGGGTATTTTGGCATTTTCCTTACCCAATCAGATTTAGTTCGTTTTTAGTAATGTTTTAAGGGTCTAATCCCATTAGGTTCAGTTTTATAATCCTAATATATGCCTAGGGTTTTAGTTTAGAGTTCAAGATTAGAAAAGAAGAAGAGAAAAGAGGAGAAAAGAGAAAGGATCGAAGCGTTCGTCGAAATTCTTGAGAGTTGTTGCGGATTTTTGCCATGGGTTTGATCCATAAGAGGTATGTAAGCTTCCATAGTGTTGGGTTTGTTCACCCACATGCCAAACATGTTATTTTCAGCGTAATTTCACTCTCAAATGTTGAAGGATTTAAGTTCTTGATAGGTGTTCTTGAAGTTCATTCTAAATCTTGTTTTGTTGGGGTTTTGATGATTTCTTGAGATGAAAGTGATTATTTTGAGTGGATTAGTGTGTACTTAGGTTGGGTAATTGAATCTAAGGAAAACTCGAGAAAAGAAATCGATTAAAAGCGATTTAGGATTAGAAAACGAGAGGCGAAATTCGTCGAACTTGGCCTGGGTAGAGGCTGGGGCGGCGCGGGGCAGAGACCCTGCAGTGTGCCCATATGTAGCTTCTGAAGTTTGGGGCTGGCACCCCGTGCCCGGAATGCGCCAGGTTGCCTGCCCCACTTCTTTTCTGTCGGTTGTCCCGTTTGAGTCCCTTTTAAGTGTACCTTCACTCCCTTTGATTTTAATCATTCTAAACTACTTCTAAACACCTAAAATCATTCATAACCTTGAATTCATAATTCATAATTCAAATTCAAGGTAGAGTTAAGAGTTAAGTTTTGAGAATTCTTTCGAACATTCTAAGAAAGTCCCTTTGAGTCCGTTTGTGGAGTCTTCTACAACCTCTAGTAACTAGACTCAAGTTAGTGAGTATGAGAGTGAGGAGAATGTATTCATGAGTATACACTATCATCTATATTCTTTATATAATGAACCATGACTCTTGAATTCATAATTCACATTCAAGAGAGAGTTAAGAGTAGAGTCCAAGAAAGCCTTTGAGTTCAAGTGTAAATCCTTTGATATCAACTATTGATTTGAACTAAGATTTGAGTAAATAAGTATGAGAATGAGACGATCCGTATACATGAGTTTCTTATTAATATTTTGACCCTTGAGTCGAGTCGTTCATGCCCATAAATTTTGCATGAACTTCATAAGTTGAGTACCTTTGAGAGGAGTAGTATCTTCAAGTTCTAAGTCTTGAGTATTGAGTTCCTAATCCCCTGTGAGATTATATTTCTAATCATGGGACTATTAAATTTTACCCATGAAGTCCTTGAGTTGAATTGTCCATGCCCATAATTCCGCATGAACCCTATAAGTCGAACAGTCTTGAGATGAGAAGGATCTTTGAGTCCTTGAGTTGAGTAGTTCATGCTCATAATTCTGCATGAACCCTCTGCGTTGAGCATTCTTGAAATGAGTAGTATCATTGAAGTTCTTGAGTTCCAAGTATTGAGTTCTATCTATGGTTATTAAAAACCTTGCGTTGAGTCTTTCACGACCATAATTCGGCATGAACCATATTTTAAGAAGTCTTTTACAAACGTTTTAACTTTATTTTAAGACTTAAGCATTGAGTTGAGTAAAGAGTAAGAGTAAAGTTCATTTCTTCAAAGATTATACGGGAACTTAGTATTCTTAAGAGTTAAAATGTTTTCACATTTGAATAAGAAAGGAAACACCGATTTCCAAGAGAGCTTTTAAGCTAAGTTTTGAGTAATTATCTCAAACCAAAGAAAGAGTTTTGTTTTAAAAAAACATATGAGCTAAGTATATTTTTGGGAGTAGTATTGAGCACCGATATGGGGAGATGAGTTCATAATAACTCAAGTCTCCATAAGCCATGTAGCCATCATGAGTAGAAAGGATCATACTTTTTAGATGACTTCTTAGTGCTTTTTAGCATAGACTAGTGGATCCACTTAGTTAAGGCGTTCTATATGACGGCAAAGTATAAGACAGTTCTAGTAGCGTGGGCAAGACGTTGTATCATCACTTAGGCTCATAGTGGTGATTGTCGGTTAGAGAAAATCCCACAGAGTTATATTGTATTTTTATACATACTGAGTATTATTGTATTTTTAATACATTGAGTTGCTATCTACAGTTTTACAACTTTCCATATATATATTGCATCTTTTACTATTGCTTTATCCTTGAGTATCATGAGTTGAGTATTTCGAGTTGAGTATCTTGAGTCGAATACCTTCGAGTTGAGTATCTTGAGTTGATTTGTGCTTCATTGTGTCGAGTACTTTATTGTTGAGTTTCACTGAGTTGAGAACCTTATTACCTTAGTTGAGTATCTTATCCTTGAGTACTTCTGAGTTGAGTAAGTTTGAGTAGTTTTGAGTATTCCTTGAGATGAGTAAGTTTGAAAAGAGGTAAGTATGTTTTCTTTTTATCAAGTTCAAACTTATGTTTATGATTTAGAATTCCCCTTACATTTTTGGCTGCATCATTTCATGATACAGATATAGGGATTCAGGATTATCAACAGGAGCTTCGTTGATACCACATGGAGTTCGAGTTAGCTATGGTGAGCCTCCTTGCTTCCGGAGGATTCCAGCCTCTTTGCTTCCGGAGGATTACATTTACTTTCAGTTATATCAGTTGTTAGGATGTCGTGGGTCTTGTCCCGACTTCCATCTTTGTCATTTAAAGGCTTCATAGATAGACAGTAGAGTTTGAGAAGTCTATTTCATGTATCTTATTAAACGTATTAAAGACTTAAGTTGCCTATTGTTGGCTAGTTGAATATATTATTTTTATTGAGAGTTATTCATTTGAGTTAAAGATTTGTATTTGAGGTTCATGAATTTTATTCAGTTTTTAAGCTTTGCATGCTTAAGTTAGTCTTCCACTTGTAGTCAGCAGGATGAGGGTTCACTTGGGTACCAGCAATGGTTCTTGAGTGTCAGCCACGTCCAGTGTGTAGACTCAAGTCGTGACAGATGGCGGTGGAGTCTTTTTGCATATGGTAATTTTTTCCTTTTCAGTATTTCTACTATTGATTCTGCTTAATGAGACACTACAATTTCTCATTAAGCAAGGCCGGTCGTGGAGGAGGCGAAAGTAGTCCTGAGAAGGATACAAAAATCTGGAGAAGAAGAAAAGCTTCAACAGTTAGCTCACCTGATTGAAAATTAAGATAGGGAGCCCTCACAAAAGCTGTTACACACCAGTTTTGGTGATTAATGTAGCGATACAAATTTTCCAGCGACTCTTAGATTTAGACTCCATCATATTTTTCGAGCCTCTATTCTTACAGTTGATAGGATTTAAGTACCATGCCACATTTCTAGCTTCGTTCCTTGGTGGTGCAATTCAAGTTGGAGTGGCTGAACTTGCAGGTTTGAGTTACAGATTATTTGGGTGACGAATAACTTTACTTTTTGCATGTGCAGGAATTTTTGTCTCTGAGGTATTTATTTATTTATTTATTTTCCTTGTCAGAGTAATCTCTTTTTCAAATATATCTAATTGTCTGATTTCTTCCAATATATGCAGATTTCCTTATTTTTTTTTGTATACCATGGAGCAAGTCCATTAGTCCATCTAAAGCAACAGTTAGACTGCATTGCCATTGCCTCTAGCATCCCCCTGATAGGATGTTATTCTTTGCTTTCTACCCCACGAGATTGGACAGAGGTATCATACCTCGATGATCTTTGAGCTTTAGGTGCATGTTGTGAGGCAACTGTATTTTTCTTCATGACATTAGTCATGAATTTAGCTACGTTGCCTCTCATTTGTGCCTTGAATGTGTGGGTATTCCTTTTCCTTGCTATTGTGGTTATCTGTGTAGGATTCATGATATACAAGTTCCTACCAGAGATAGGAAAGAAGGAGGGCGAGCTGCCAGAAGCAGAGATTTGGAAGATGCATTGGTTTTGGAAGAAAGTACTTCCAAAATAAGATAGTGACAATGGAGCGTAGTACTAGGTCTTTCATATTTAGAACGTAGTGTCGGAGTAGAATGCTAGGAATTTGGAAAACTCACACTCTTAGAGTCAATCTCTTTGTAATAACTTTCAGAATTTGCACTAACGTAACATTGTTCATCATTTTCATTTATTAACCACAATAGGACTTCTTTTTGTTAATTTTGTTGTCGCTGGATCAGGAAATTTCTCTCCATGAGAAAGTTCATTGGTCATTCGATCAACCATGCATACATACTTTCTACCTACTTTCTCAAAACTTTAAAGTTTTTAGTAATTTTGTGTGAAAATTTAATGAAATGCCAAATTATTCAAACTGGAGCATGTCGTATTTATTCCTCTTCATAACTACAATTACAAGTATAAAATAAGTACATTTGTGCACCACTTTCAAGTGTGAGTAACGTCTTTCCTAGGATAAGTAAACATATACAGTAACAATTTTTGGAGTAAAGATAGAATATGCGCTATACGTGCATCTCGTGTGATAAAAAAAGTCTCATAATTCCTAAAAGTTGGCTCGTAAATGCCTTAAAATGGTATAGAAGAGACTCTAATAAGTCGAAGCTAAGAAAGAAGATAAGGGTCGCAGCTCACTACAAAGTAGAAACACCATTGCAACAACTAGCTTTGCGTCTAGAGCCCAGTTTGCATTTTCTAATTTTTGACACTAAAAAATCAACGTATTGGTTTTTTCCAATCTATTTTGAGGTCGAATTTAAGCACTTTTTTAGTAGTAACTTCAGTTACTAGTTTTAATAAGTAATAATATTAATAACGTGCTTCAATACTGAACTAGTTGGAAAATGCAAGTTATCTTCCTTTACATGGTCTTAAAAACTTCAACTAGAGCAATAAGATTTATACCCTTTCCATTAGACATCTCAATATACCATCTTATACTGGAGGTTTTAACAAGACAAAACTTGTGACACCTATATCTTGCTTTAGGTAGATACATGAATTGTACAATTTATTTACTTTGAGAGATCCCCTAATGCAAATTTGGCGTACAACGTGTTAGTTATGTACTTGGCTTTGAGAGAGAAAGGAATTCTAAGAGGATACTACACTCTAAACAATTTAGTTACAAAATTCAATTGTGAGGACATGAGAATAAGAATTTTTATATTGCTAATTTTGACATATGTTGGTGGAGACTAAACTCCAGTGATTGGTAAATATACAAGGTAACAAAAAATATTGGACTTATATTCTATCTTGAAGCCTCTCATGTAGAGTATGATTTTAATAGATTATGATCTTTTCGAGGAGAAAGAGGAAAACAATATCTTATGAGGATTTGTGGCACGTTTACTCGACCTTCGAGGTATCCAGGTAGGTTAGAGTTTACTCTTTTAGAGTGCTCAACTTGAGTTATAGTTTATTGTATAAAGTATGTTATACATGGATTCGACATGTTGATGGGATTGAAAATTTGGAGAAATGAGTTGCTTCCGTAAAATCTAGGGGGACTAGCTGAATGTTTATGTGTTGTGTATTACTCTATGCTTCATATGTTATAGCGCACTATGATGAGTTATTGGATTAAAGGGGTACTAAGTTGAAATATATCTACTTAGTTGTGGAAAATATGGCCGAAGGGACTGTTTTGAATGAAAATATACTATTTGAGAAGGTTGGTAGCCCATGGATATTGTTGTAAGAAAGATGCTCATATTTCTGTTGTATTCAAATTTTCTTATTTTGGTGATCATGCATACATATTTATTCTCACGGATCATGAATAATGGTACTATATATGTGACATAGTGATACATGAATGCTCGATGGAAATGGTTCCAGGTGATTGATTATTGATAATATCGAAGATAAATATTGATTTGTAGGTCCGAGGGAAATTTTTTGGGTAGGTATATGGATTTCGTGAGTTCCTCATTAGTCCTGGATCACAACATGCCTCTATATATTGGATTGGAATATATCTGAAATGTATTTGATATCTGATATTGGATTGGAATGTGTCATATATATCTGGAATGCATCTAGTATCCTATATGCATATCTAGTGTGATACACATGTATCTGAGATACACCTCACCTCTCTCCCTCTCTCATGACTCGTCTCTCTCTCCGTATTTATATTATAGAGTGTATCTTGTAGATAAAATAGATGTATCTAGGTGTATCTGACTTGAAATCTGGTATGAAATTGTTTATCAGTGAAACAATATATAATTATTTCAAAATATAAAGAGAACTAGTAAATATAGTAGAAATGTTTGTGTAATTAGGTAATTTCTAACATTTTTATATTAATATTATTTGAAGATGAATAAGTACCACAAAAGGAGAAATCTTAGGAGTTACGACATATGTAACCTTCTTATCAAAAAGAGCAGGGGAAAATTTAGTTTATAGCTGAAATATGTGATAGGTAAATTTGGGGCCTTTCTGTAAAATACTTAGGATGTAGAATTCATTAATTAGATATTGTAATTATTTAGTTTTGAGATATTAAAGAATTTAAAATTATAATCACTGTTCACATATGATGAAAAAAACGAATTAGAAAACCTTTCGAAAATTTTCAAATCTAGAGGGGATAACATCAAATGAGAGATCACCATTATCAATAACAAGTGTTTGAACATCTATCTTGTAAGGACATCCATTCAACACTGAAATATACCATTGAATATGGCATAGTAAGCAACTGAGATAGTTGTTGGTAAGCTTTTTGGTTAGTTAGAAAATCGATCGATCAGTTTTGGCTGTGTTTAATTTTAATAGTTTTTTTTTATCGTCATTGTCAATTTTTTAAGTCCATTTGTTAGTTACGTTAGACCAAAGGTGATCTACTTCATCAAAATTAAGACACTAAAGATGTTCGGAGTTATATTTAAGGATCAAAATAAGCCTACTCCCATAGACAAGGGACAATTTTGGCTAAAACCTCTTAGATGATGTATTTAATTGGTTTGAGTTATTAAAAATGATATCAATTTTCATGGTTGCATTAATGAAAGAATTAATAAAAAACTTTATCAAATCTAGAGGAGATAATAACATTAAATAAGAGATTACCACAGTCAAATTTATTTGCTAAAAAAAAGGTTCATATAGCAATATAAATATTATTGGTATGACATATCTTTTCCCCATTTCTCAACTTCATTGTTATTTCCTCCTAACTCAACAATTTTTTTGATAGAAAAGACGAGGTAAGTAGTTTTCTTTCCCCCTTTAATCTTGAAATTTCATTTTGTAGAATTACCCAATAAATCTACTACTTATATTTCTTTTCTCTCTTTTGATGAGTTTGATGCTTTCATTTTCTAGTTTTAATAATGTTAAAATTTGTGAATCCTTGAAAAATGTTAACAATTTTGAGTCAATCATGTCTAGTATAGATACATCTTCTTTGATATTTTTGGAAAATGTTACCTGAAAGAGTTTATGTGAAAAAGTTTGATTTGGTACTTTTATTTCATTTCATGGAAGAATGTATAGTGTACGCAAAAAAAGGGGTTGGGGGGGGGGGGGGGAGAGAGATATATATAGCATAAACAAACAATAATGATTTATGATGAGAATTATTATGATACTACACACTTGATCTT
>JAJOOR010028173.1:0-18163 GCA_036250505.1 Solanum acaule | reverse complement strand
AAACTGAACATGCAAATTGAGAATGCAACAATTAAACTGATATTGATGCATTAATAACTGAGGCATGTATAACTGAATAACTGAAATATCTGACCTAGCATATGTAATTCAAGAACTAAAGAAATACATAGCTAGGGTTCTGAAATTTATGCAATAACTGAGCAACAACCTGATAATCCGATTTGGAACATTTAAATAACTAATTCATGATGATCTATTATAATTCTAGAAACCCTAGGTCTATTCATAATCATTGAATTAAGAATCTGACTGAATTCTAGGGACCTAATGGGTGAAAGGAACCCACTAGTAAAATCCCACATACCTGGAGACGAATTCCATGGAGAAATCTTTCAATTTCGGGGTTGGAACTGATGGAACCTTGCCGCGTTCTAGAACTAGGGTTCTTGACTTCCCTCCTCCTTTTAGCTTTCTAATTTTTCTAAGTTTGATTAATGATTTGACTTAGGTAAGTTTTAGTTATGTTTCTAGGCTTAAACTGACTAAAACCTCATGATTTAGGGTCTAAACGACGTATCTTAAGGGTTAAATGGAATAGGAAAAGACCAAAAGACCCCTGACTTAATTGATGTCGGAGTAACTGATGGACGGGACTGACAGGCCGTCATTCAATCGATGGTCCGTCGATTGGAGTCGTCGGTCGAGTCTGCCTGACAGGGTTTCACTAAAACAAGCATAACTTTTCACTCGGTGGTCAGATTTTAGCAAACTCGGCGGCGTTGGAAAGAGGATTCAATTATATATCATATCATAGGTCATGGGAAACATAATTCCTTTTGTGCTAAAATTTATGACCATTTGAAGTTGACCCACTCAACAATTTTCATCTAACTGGCTGCTGGCCCTATCCTACGGTCAGACCTACGGACCGTGCATCGAATTACAGTCCGTGCTGGTCAACCGTCAATCAGGACTGAAGCTAGGTTTTAGGGAAATCGATCCACGGACATGAACCATGGTCCGTGACCTGACCTACGGACCGTAGGTCCGGCTGTGGGTCAACACTTGGCCGAATTTCTGGATGAGTTCTAGGAGAGTTTGCTGACACAAACTACGGACATGCAGGACGGACTGTGGGTCCTCCTACGTTCCGTGGATGGTGCCCGTGAGTGCCACTTGCAACACCAGAGTATCCATCTAAGAAATAGTACCACCCTTTTCCAGCCAACCTGTCAAATATCTGGTCCATGAATGATAGTGGGAATTGATCTTTCAAGGTCCACTTGTTCATCTTCCTGTAGTCCATGCACACTCGCCATCCAGTGACTGGTCTTTGCGGGACCAACTTATTCTTTGCATTTGCAACCATTGTCATACCACCCTTTTTGGGCACACATGTCACTGGGCTGACCCTGTGACTGTCAGAAATGGGGTACACCACCCCAACATCTAACCACTTGATGAGGTCTTTTTTGACCACATCTTGCATTGGTGGGTTTAACCTCCACTGGTGTTCAATGCTTGGGCTGCAGTCCTCCTCAAGTTGGACCTTATAGGTGCATATACCCGAAGTTATCCTAATGATGTCAGCAATGGTCCAACCAATTGCCCTTTTATACCTTATCAACACTTTAATCACAGCTTGTACATGTTCTTCATTCAAATCTGCAGCCAAGATCATAGCAAAGTGTTGTTAGTACCCAAATATACATACCTCAGGTTACTGGGTAACTATTTCAGTTCCAGCACAGGTGGCTCCTCAATAGATGGTTTTGCTGGAGGATTTGGCCTCTTTTCAAATCCCGATAGTTTCTTTGGAGCATAAAAGTGTGCTACCATTCCCTGCAAAGCATTCATGGTCTCTACATAATCAGACCGAAAATCAGCTTCAAAGTTCATCAACACGGCTTCTAATGTTTCGACAACCATCCTCTCCTCAATAGTCGCTCCAAGATCTCCTTCATCAACAACTTTTATTGCCGACACCACATTTATGTCTTGAGGTTGCTTCATGGACCAGTAAATTTTAAACTTTACCTTTTCATTGTTAAGCCTGAATTTCAGCTCTCCATTCTCAACATCAACCAATGCTCGTCCTGTGGCTAGAAATGGTCTTCCCAAGATTATGGGAACATCAAAATCCACTTCGCAATCAAAGATCACGAAGTTTGCCAAAAAGATGAAAGTGTCCACCTTTACGAGCACATCACATAAGATGCACACAGGTCGCTTCACCGACCTATCCGCCACCATTAATCTTATTGCTGTAGGCTTTGGAACTCCTAGCCCCAGTTTCTTGTAGATGGCCAGCGGCATCAAGTTTATACTGGCCCCTAAGTCGCACAAGGCCTTTGCAAATACAATTGATCCGATGGTGCACGGTATGGTGAATACACCCAGATCCTCCTTCTCATGTACTAGAGATCTGGTAGCAATAGCACTGCAGTGATGAACATTGTCAGTAAAATCAATACTTATAACTCTTTTCTTCGTGACCAAGTCCTTCATTAACTTGGCATATCCTGGTATATGCTCTAGGGCTTCCACCATTGGTAGGTTCACTGATAGCTGTCTCAGCATAGTGATGAACTTAGAAAATTTCCCATCTTTGGCTTTCTTTTTAAGCCTTTGAGGGAAAATAGGAGGTGGTCTTGGTATCTACTGTAGAGGCATAGTCCCTTCAACCCCTCTTTCCTTTTCTCCTGCTGGTTTTGCTATTGGTTGAGCATCCTCCAAGTCATCTACCTGTTCAGCTTCAGCCTCCTCTCTTCTAGTTAACTCCAACACCTGTTCATGTTCAGTACCTGCAAAAATTTGATCATTAAGAATCTTACCACTCCTAGTGGAAATAGCCATGCAATGCCCGTCCTTCTTAGGATTTTGAATAGTGTCAGTTGGTAGTGACCCATTCTTCCTTTGGTTCGGTGATGCTGAAAGTTGCCCCAACTACTTCTCTATTTGCTTGATGGAGGTGGTGTGAGAGTCTACCAGTTGACTCATACTGGAGAAATCACCTTTCATCTCCTTCACTCCTACATCAGTTGACTCAACTTTTTGGAGTACCTTGGCCAACATGTCTTCTAGCTTAGACCCGCTGGAACTACCACTTGCACAGTCTCTATTAGTAGGGTTACATACACACCACCGCGATAATTTTTGTACCCATATCTGTTCTGCCAGTTTCCCTACTCTCTATTTGCTGGCCTGTCATACTGTCCTTCTCTCGAGTAGTTCCGACCTGCGTTTCCAGAATTGTAACCTTGGTTTCCTGATTTATAATTCTAGAAACTTCCTTGGTTGCCCAATTATTTAGCCTCCTCATCTATATCGATGTCCTGATCTTCATACTTGTTTGGAGGTCCTACAACATTTACCTTTTCAGAACTAGCAACAATGTGCTTCGTTAGTAGATCTATCTGTTTCCTCATGTGCGCCATGTCCTGATCCCACTCTTCTTATCTTTTTCTTTGTTCAGCTGAAAGTTCAAAAGTGAACCCAAGATCTGCTACTTCTGCATCCCTGGTGTACCATGCCCTATTATTCTTAGACACCTCATCCATTAGCTGCATGCTCTCTCAGAATGGCTTCCTCATAAATGATCCTCCACACACTACATCAGCAACATGTTTAGTAACAAAATTTAAAGATCTATAGAAAGCATGTTTCAGATGTCTCTCTGTGAGACCATGGTTTGGACATTTCTTTAGTTTTTGGCTGAATCTCCACCAGGTGTCATGCATCGCTTCTCCTGGTAACTGCTTGTGGGCACTTATCTAATCTTTCATCTGTAGCTCTTTTGATTCAGGAAAGAATCATTCAAAGAAAGCCTCCTTCAACTTAGCCCAAGTCCTGATTGAGTCATTTGGCATCACATTCAGCCAATTGGTTGCCTTCCTAGTAAGAGACAATGGGAACAACCTCAATCTCATCGCTGTCTGACTAACTCCAGGAATTTCTTGCTATTTGCATATCACCACAAAGTTCATCAAATGGTAATTCACATCATCACCAGCTGCACCTCTGAACATACCTTTCAAATTCAACAGTTGAATCATAGTGCTGGTGATTGTAAATTTCACACCTGGAGGTACATGTAACACTATTTCTCTTGTGGCTCCAGCTCCATTCAAGTCTAAGTCATCCTCATCGTACATCATGTGAGTTGGATATTGTGCTCAACCCCTTGGAGCTAGTGGTTGGCGGTGGGGAGGAGTTATTCTTCTAATCCTGGTTGTTTATACACCACACTAGGCGGGTTATTCACTGCATTCTACTGAGCAGTTCTTGTAACAGTCTCAGCTTCAAGTCTGAGTTGTTGCCGATGTGCCTCAAGTTCATGTGCATTCACCATTTTGTGGATTTTTTTTGGAATTTCTAGTTCATAAGAAATCAATGGAGCTCCTTTACTTCTAGTATTTGGCATACACAGTCGAACTCACCTAAAAGAGACACAGACAAGGAACAAGACGTAAAATTAGGAAATATAACTATAGTTTGAATAAAATCTAGTAAAACACCTTTTGAATTGAAATTGCCCATCAGCGGCGCCAAAATTTGATACGTCCAAACTTACACCTCAATTAAGAGGTATAAACGGTTGAAGTCAATTTATAGAACTCAACGTGAGTTGAGGTCGATCCCACATAGAATTTAATTACATAAATGATTTCACTGTCGCATTTACTCAAATGTTGTTATTATTTCCTAAAGAAACAGTTACGGAAAGTAAAATGGTTTTAGCTATAAAGCTCTAGTAACTAAGGTTGTTAACTAAGATCTAATTTAACAATTAACATAATATCAATTCTAAAGTTCTTTCGATAATTAAATGAAACTAGAATTGTGTTACCCATAATGTTGCATCTAATGTTCTTCCGTAATTAATTTTAGGCAATTTATCTCTACAAAATATAGGTGAGCTAAATATATCTAATACTTTTCAGTTTAATCAGATAATTTTCACTCACATCCTCTCGATCCCAGAGTGTTACAAGTTTTACCCTCGCTTACAATAGTGTTAAAGTTCTTTTCTCTCGAACTCTAACTTTGACTCCATTTCTCCAGCTTAATTTAGCTTTTTCCTAACTATCATTTTTCTCTCAAACAAATGACAGATACAGTCTCACTCCAATGCATGCACTCATTGGAATACATGAATAACGAAAGCTAAATTATAATTCGCAAATATAAATCGCCTTTCACTCGTTTTAAGAATTACGTTTAGGTTTACATCATAGATCCAACAATCCCAGCTGTGGTATTTAGGCACTTATGATTTCACGTAAACATACAAAAGTATATAATGAAAACATGACAAGAAAATACTAACAAAAATAAGTAAATTGATAAGCACTTTGATAATTCAAGAATCAGAAATCCAACTTTCAAATTTAATTTGATGTTAATCTCGAAAACCAAAAGCTAAGAATCTTTTAAACTTCGTTCGTCGTTCCAGATAAGATGAGATAAAAACCAAAATCGACCTAATTAATTCAAATAAAGTGTTTTAAAAAGAGTCATACTTGAAGTTGGACTGAACTGTCGGACACTTCAGGGAGGCCACCACGGTCTGTCAAGGGCTTCACGGTCCGTGAAGCCCTTCGTGGTCTTCACTTAGAATTCCCCAAGCTTGGGTCTTCAATGCTTGTACACTGGAATTTCATTACGGACAACACCACAGATCGTGATAGTGACCACGGTCCGTATAGATGACCGTGGTCTTCACCTAATCAATACAATTTTTCATCTTTTTGAACTTGTTCACTAGATCACCTTCACGATCACCACCACAGGCCGTTATGGAGACCACAACCCGTGAGGCCTTTCATGGTCTTCACTTCAGTTTCCTTTGCACTTTATCTCCCCAAGACCCAAACACTGGTTCCACTGCACGGACAATACCACAGACCGTTGTGATGACCACGACCCGTGAAAGAGTCCGTGGTCTTTACTTGAGATCCACCAATATGTTATCTTCCATGCCTTCTCACTGGTTCCAATTCACGAGCCCTTTCGCGATTTGTCATGATCTTCACGTCTCGTCAACGCATCCATGATCTTCACTTGGTTCCATCCATTTTCACCCAGTATTTTCTTCTCTTCTTTCTTCTTTCATGTCCACATGTTTTGCTTGTACAAAGACTACCAAACACATCATATTCACATAAATACACTAGATTATAGTATTAATCCTTAGTTTTCAAGCATCAATTATGCCAAGATTTCGCGGCACATCATTGCAACAAATTAGTTCTCAAAATGGGCTGAAGGTGTCGCTCTTAAAAAATTGAAGAAAGAGAATGTTGCAAATTTCATCCGAGGGAATTCATCTATCGTTTTGGCATCCTGATATACCGTGAGTTTACGGTATTTTTAATACATTTCACTTAAGAGTTGTGTGTATCTAGGGCAATTTTGTATTGGTTTTTATGTATTTTTCTCATGTTTGCAGGAAATATGTTCAGACATGGAAATTGAGAGACGCAACTGAAGGATGTGCAAAAAAGGGCATCTATGGAGGTGATCCACGGACCGTAGGTCCATTCACGCTCCGTAAATAGGTGTCGTAGATGGGCAGGCAAGGCTTGAAGGAAAATCAGTGAATTCTTGACCAAGTGTGGAACTACGGTTGCAATCAATGGACTGTAGATTGATCTATGGACCATACTACTGATCCTTCAAATGATTCAGAGAGGGGTTCTAGTACCTGATTTTGAAGATTCTAAGTATGGAGCTACGGAGGAGGATCCACAGACCGTAGATAAATCCACGGTCCGTACTGCTGCTCCGTCGTTTGGTTAAGAGATTTGAAGATTTTGAAGTTAGAAATTTTCCCATGTCCTGAGTCACAGAAGGGACCTACGGACCGTAGATCAATCCACGGTCCGTAGGTCAGTATCGTCGATCGAAACTGCGTCCTGAAACATTAGTTCCTTATTTCGTTTCCTTTTTAGTAAGGACTTATTTTTCTATATATAGGGCATGTAAACCTCGTTTTTGGGGTTAGACTTTATTATTTTAGTTCTAAGTTTTTGGCTTTGGAGATTAACTTGCAACTTTAGCAATTCTTAATTTCCTAAGTTTGTTTTGAAGATTTTGGTTTGGAAATTCAAGTTGAAAATTTGGGTTTATCATTCTCTTTACGTAAGTTCATGATTTCTTCTTCTAAAAATATGAATTGTGTTCTTACTAATATGGGTAACTAAATCCATAACTAGGGTTGTGGGAATCATGAGCGATTAACAAAGTATGAATAGTAACTAAGCAATTCTTGAATAGTGTTGTTGCATGCATTGATAATTATTTTGTTTAGAAGTCTTTTTAACGAGTGCACGCGTTAGAACTTGCCTTGTTGCTACTTGCCAGGCCAAGGAGGTAGTTGATAAGAAAAGAATTATCAACATAGATTTAGTGTGATACTATCCAATAGTCTAATGTCGATTGGTACTAGGGTGAAAACTAAGCCATACATCGATGTGATATCTAATATGAGGTAAAGGTAAGGGTTAGTAAATTATACACACGTAGATGGACCAAGGTGCGGGGTGAAATTCTCTAGATGTCGGACCAAGGATTTCGAGATACCTAACTTATCACTTTGCATTTAATACACTATGAAAGGATTGCTATTACTAGGATTACCACGTTATGAGCTTATGGGGAACACGTATACCCTAGTTACTTTCTCATCTTGATAACAACTAAAGTTTGAATCTTGCTCATTGATTACTTACATAATTTCCTGAATTTGTTTCACAGATCCCCCCCTTTTATTACTTGTTTTCGGAAATACATTGACTAAACGAATATAATCGTCAGTTAAGTTTAAGTATGAACCATATTCCTCGTGGGATCGACCCCAACCTCCAAGTTGGGTTCTTTACTTGATAACTATCGCTTATACTTCTTTAGGGAGGTGTAATTTGAGCGTATCAAATTTTGGCGCCGCTGCCGAGGAATTTGGCTTTTAGATTAAGCTTAACTACGTTATTGAACTTTAGTCAAATATTTCCTAATTTTACTTTTTTTCTTTTGTTTTTGTCTCTCTTAGGTTCCTACTCAAGTGTATGCCAAGTACACAGAGTCAAGGAGAACCACTTACTCCCTACGATCCAGAACTGAACAGAACTTTATGGAGAATGAATATTCAAGGAGTGCCCACTAATCCTATCAGAGGAGAGTTAGGTGATGGTGTTGGGTTGCAGCCTCCGAGGGTTGGTGATGAGAATAATCAGATTCAATATGAGAATCTATTGAGAGATGCAGTGAAGGTACATGATCAACCTGGGCCAAGACTGTATGATAACTATAGAGTCAACTTTAACACTGCTAAATTTGACGGACGTCTTGTCCTACCTCATCTACCTCCAGGGCATACCTTTGTGGTGACTAGCAGTTTGATGTAGATGCTTACCGTGAGGGGCTTATTTGCAGGTTTGGCATCAGAAGATCCATATGCGCATGTAACCAATTTAAGGAGTGTTTGCAAAAGTTGTGTGGGTCGATCGGACTTGGACATGGATGTCATTGGATTGCGAGTATTCCCTCTATCATTGACCGGCAATGCTGCAATGTGGTTTAATGAGCTTCCATATAACTCAATTTATACATGGGAACAATTGATTGATGCGTTCCTAGCGAGATTCTTTCTAGTGTCCAAGAAATTGAACCACAAAGATAAACTCAACAATTTTGTAGCACTACCTGGAGAGTCTGTGGGTAGTTCTTGGGATAGGTTCACTGCTTTCATAAGGGGTGTTCCGAATCACCGTATTGATGATGAGTCGCTAAAGGAATATTTCTACCGAGGTCAGGATGACAACAATAAGGCAGTGCTTGATACTATTGCTGGAAGTTCATATGGTGAGTGCACTTTTGAGTAGATTGCGGAGAAACTGGAGAAGATCTCTCGAAACAACAAATCTTGGAACACTAAAAGGTTGGATATTGGGAGGAACACGTTTGCTGTTCAAGCTACAAACAACCAATCTGCAGATGAGATTCGTGAAGAGATGGCTCAGATGAGGACTGAACTAGGGTTGGTTTTGAAGCATGTGAGCGGAGGTGTAGAGAAGGTAAATGCTGTGAATTATTTGACTAGGAATCCACCACCGGTTGAGGAGTGTTACTATGAAGAGGATGCTTATGCGGTGAATGATCATACGGGGGGTTTCTGACCAGACGCCCAAGGTTCCAATACGGATAATTGGCGCCAATGTCAAGGAAACCAAGGTCGGAACTATGGCAACTACAACCGAGAGGGTCAATATGTCCGAGATGGGAACTTCAATCGCAATAACAACTATAACCGAAACAACTATGGCAACAGAAATGATCGGGTTGGACTTTATGTTCCCCCTCAAAATCAAGAATCTGGTCCTAGGGAAGCTGGAAGTAATATGTCACGTATTGAGGATATGATGCAGAAAATAATAAGGAGGTTTGATGCAACTTATGAGAATGTGAAGGAGATGAGAAATGACTTGTCTAGTATTGGTCAAAAAGTTGATGCTCATGCAGTGTCAATCAAGCATCTTGAGCAGCAGATGACTCAGTTGTCAACTATAGTAAATCCACGTCACCTGGCACTCTTCCTAGCAACACCATCCAGAATCCAAAGAATGATGGGCATTGTATGACAGTCACTACTCGAGGGGGAAAACAGACTATTGATCCCCCCATGTTATCCGATGTAGACAAAGTGGTAGAAATAGATGGTGATGAGATTGAGGTTATCGAAGACACTAAAAATGCAACAAAGAAGGAAGCGGAGATAGCCCAAAAGGTTGTTCCCATGCCTAGACCTCCACCTCCTTTCCCACAGAGGTTAGTGCAGAAGGCTAAAGAAGGAAAGTACTGCAGGTTCATAACTATCTTGATACAACTTTCCATCAATGTCCCTTTGATAGAAGGTTTGGAGCAAATGCCTGGGTATGCAAAGTTCATGAAAGACTTGGTGACCAAAAATAGGGTTGTTAGTTTTGAGAATAATGAGAGGTTGCAGCATTGTAGTGCCATTTCTACGAAGTCACTGGTACAAAAGAAAGAGGATTCTGGAGCTTTCACTATTTTATGCACCATCAGTAAGATGCACTTTGCGAAAGCTTTGTGTGATTTGGGAGCTAGCATTAACTTGATGCCAATGTCGATTTATAAGAAGTTGGGTTTAGGAGCTCCAAAACCAACTGCGATACATTTACTTATGGCTGATAGAATTGTGAAAAAGCCCATTTGAGTGCTTCAAGATGTCCTTGTCAAAGTGGGGCCGTTTATTTTTCCGACAGACTTTGTTATACTTGATTACGAGGTTGACTTTGAGGTCCCCATCATCATAGGGAGACCATTCCTTGCTACTGGGTGTGCCTTCGTCAATATGTAGAGAGGGTATATGAAGTTCCGACTGAATAAGGAGGAGGTGACCTTTAATGTCTGTAAGTCTATAAAGTAGGAAAGTGATCTTAAATCGGTATCGGTGGTGAGTCACAACTTTTGAAGAGGTGCTGAAGTGTTTAGTAAGGAGAATTTAGGTACAACCTTGCACACGGAGAAGAAGCGCCATGCTCAAAAGATAGAAAAGCGCAAATTAGCTCCTGGTGATCTGGTGTTGTTTTATAAATCAATGTTGTGCTATTTTCTGGGCAGATCCATGTCCCAGTGGACTGGACCATTCAGAGCGACCCAAGTGTCCCAACATGGAGTAGTTAAGCTCGAGAAAAGGAGTGGGACAAGGTTCAAAGCCGACTAAAGAGGATAAAAAGCTACATAGGAAATTCTAAGAGTGTAAATGCAGTAATAGAAGCATGGCATCTTGATGAAGTCTAAGTAATCAAGGGGCCTGCGTTGTGCCACGACGTTAAATCAAGCACAACCCAAGATGTAAAATCTAGCCTACTATAGGTTTTTCTTTTCGATTTAGGAGTTTTCTTCGTTTATTTGAATTCTTATAATCCTTTAGATAGGTGTTTTATTTTTTGTATTAGTGTTGGCTAGATATAGCATAGGGTCCGTGTCTAAAAAGTGTCCAAAAATTGTAAAAAGAAAGGCATAAAGGTTGCTACATGTGCAGGGATGAAAAGCCAAATCTGTAGAAAATGGACTGTGTAGAGGTCTACGGACCCCATCATTGGTCCACGGGTCAATCCACGGACTGTGGATTGTGTTCGTAGATCCTAAGTATGTATCCTAAATTTGTCCAAGTGTGGGTGCCTCTAGCAGCGTGAGCATTACTGATGGTGCAACGAGAGTTTATGTTAGTATTACTGATGGTGCTGAGATGAGAGATGTGGGCACTATTGAGGGTCACCCAAGTGTTGATCCAGCAGGCTCTGGGAAACCGATACACTCGCTTGTTGATAAGTCTTCGGCGTTATGCGCCACAGGTTTGCTTCACCCAATTAATTACTTTTTACTGTTTTTGTGTGCATTGGGGACAATTGCACCTATTTTTGTTGGGGGTGGGGTAAATGGATTGTGAGTGATAGGGTGAAGTCTGAGTAACCCAACTCATAATCCTCTCTTGGGGCGTTCTTACCTGTGTTTTTTTACCCCAAGAGACTGCTTAATTTCTGTTGAACCAACATGTGTTAGGATAGTATGTGTAGAAGCATGAGAAAGAATGAAGCATGATGGCAAAAACTTTTTGAAAGAAATGATACCCATCCATTTTTTTTTGTGAAATGTGCTAAAATCTGTAGGCTAGAATGAGTTGAATGTGTAGGCTCTGAATATGACATGATAATGAACAACCTTGATGTCATGACTTAAGCTAAAACTTGAACTGGGTAATATGATAATCTGAGAATGAAACTATGTGCCAAGAGTGTGTGAGAATAGTTGATTGTTCAAATAGTTTTTATGCCAATCTAGAACTTGCCTGGTTAGTCCTGCTAAGACAATCTACTCTAGAGGCTAGGAAGTGATCATAGACCCTTGTTCTGATAAGTCCACAAATTGCCTCAAAGAAGAATCCAACCAAATGAAATAAATGCTCTCTTTGATCCAAATGCTTTGATCCTAAATTACCTTCCCATAATCTACTATGTTGGCCCCGGTCCCAACTTGGACATGTGCACCTTGACTTAGGCCAACAACCTAAGTTGAGGGTGGCTAATGTAAAAGGTAACCTCAATAATGGCCCTGATCCGACATCGGGTATTGTGCACCTCAACCAATGGAAAATCCATAAGTTGAGGGTGGTTATGAAGGAGGAAACTGAAAGAAAAATGGGTATGAAAAGAGTTTGATGTTGAAAAAGAGAAAAAGAAAAGAGAGGAAAGGATGTGACTTGTTGAAAGCTAAAGAAAAGAATAAAACGCAAGAAAAAGATGAAACTGAAAAATAAAGAGCTACAAAGTCTAAAGTCACATCCATGGTTGAAGAGAATCAAGGGAAAGAAGGTAAAACGGTAGGATTTCAAGAATAGGGCAAAAAGAGGTAGAAAGCCTAATGTAATGTCAAGGAGGGCAGAAAGTCACTAAAAATTACCCAAATGTACCATACCTGACCCTGAGCCTACGTTACAAGCCAAGAAATTCCTATAGTGATCCTAGAACCTAGTTTGGAGAGTCTAACCAGTGAAAATAAGGGCAAGCCTATGGTATTGAGCACTAACTGTACTTGAAGTTACTTCTGAGTGTGAGTGTTGAATGAATCCTTGTACTCAAATTCATATTCATTGTGTGAAAAAGGGATTTCGTTTGAAGTAAGGGCACTAGTGACATTGTTGGAAAGTTGGTACGTTGGGGATAGTAAAACTATGTATGTTGTGTGTTGGTTGGTCGATCTTTGTCATGTTTTGATCCGCACAAGTTAGCTTGTTGAGTCTGAGAGAAAAGATTTGCACACAAAAAGAGAGTCGAAGTAGAGAACCATGTGATTGCTTGTGCTTGAATTGCTTGCGTCTATACAGGTGTTGTTTAGAGTCTTAGTGCGTCGCTTGAGGACAAACAACGAATTTAAGTTGAGGGTGTTGATATACCGTGAGTTTACGGTATTTTTAATACATTTCACTTAAGAGTTGTGTGTGTCTAGGGCCATTTTGTATTGGTGTTTATGTATTTTTCTCATGTTTGCAGGAAATATATTCAGATGTGGAAACTGAGAGACGCAGCTGAAGGATGTGTAGAAAAGGGAATCTACGGAGGTGATCCACGAACGTTAGGTCCATTCACGCTCCGTAGATGGGTGTCGTAGATGGGCAGGCAAGGCTTGAAGGAAAATAAGGGAATTCTTTACCAAGTGTGGAACCACAGTTGCAATCGACGGACCATAGATTGATCTATAGACCGTACTGTTGATCCGTCAAATGATACAGAGAGGGGTTCCAGTACCTGATTTTGAAGATTCTATGTATGGAGCTACGGAGGAGGATCCATGGACTGTAGATCAATTGACGGTCTGTACTGGTTCTCCGTCGTTTGGTTTAGAGATTTGAAGATTTTGAAGTTAGAAATTTGCCCAAGTCCTGAGTCACAGAAGGGGCCTATGGACTGTAGATCAATTCACGGTCGTAGGTTAGTATCGTCGATCGAAACTGCGTCTTGAAACATTATTTCCTTATTTCGTTTCCTTTTTAGTTAGGACTTATTTTTCTATATATAGGGAATGTAAACCTCGTTTTTGGGGTTAGACTTTATTATTTTAGTTCTAAGTTTTTGGCTTTGGAGATTGATTAACTTGCAACTTTAGCAATTCTTAATTTCCTAAGTTTGTTTTGAAGATTTTGGTTTGGAAATTCAAGTTGAAATTTTGGGTTTATCATTCTCATTACGTAAGTTCATGATTTCTTCTTCTAAAAATATGAATTGTGTTCTTACTAATATGGGTAACTAAATCCACAACTAGGGTTGTGGGAACCATGAGCGATTAACAAAGTATGATTAGTAACTAAGCAATTCTTGAATAGTGTTGTTGCATGCTTTGATAATTCTTTCGTTTAGAAGTCTTTTTAACGAGTACACGCGTTAGAACTCGGCTTGTTGCTACTTGCCGGACCAAGGAGGTAGTTAATAATAAAAGAATTATCAACATAGATTTAGTGTGATACTATCTAATAGTCTAATGTTGATTGGTGCGAGGGTAAAAACTAAGCCATACATCGATGTGATGTCTAATATGAGGTAAAGGTAAGGGTTAGTAAATTATACACACGTAACTGGACCAAGGTGCGGGGTGAAATTCTCTAGATGTCGGACCAAGGATTTCGAGATACCTAACTTATTACTTTGCATGTAATACACTAAGAAAGGATTGCTATTACTAGGATTACTGCGTTATGAGCTTATGGGGAACACATATACCTTAGTTACTTTCTCATCTTGGTAACAACTAAAGTTTGAATCTTGCTCATTGATTACTTACATAATTTCTTGAATTTGTTTCACAAATCCCCCCCTTTTATTACTTGTTTTCGGAAATACATTGACTAAATGAATATAATCGTCAGTTAAGTTTAAATCTAAACCATATTCCTCGTGGGATCGACCCCAACCTCCAAGTTGGGTTCTTTACTTGATAACAATCGCTTATACTTCTTTAGGGAGGTGTAATTTGAGCGTATCACATCCCTCGCTACATAATAACAGACAATGGCAAGCCATGCCATTTGACAACAAGTTAATGAACAAGATTTGTGATCCTTTGTCTTCAAGCAGTGTAAATCTTCTATGTATCATGTTGCCACCAATGATCTTGCTGAAGCACTCAATAAGACTCTATGCAACCTGCTCAAGAAAGTTGTGTCCAAGTCCAAGCAAGAATGGCATGAAAGAATGGAAGAAGCTTCGTGGGTAAATAGGACAACATACCACACATCGACTCAAGCCACACCATATTCAATTGCTTTTGGAGTTGAAGCAGACCTGTCACTTGAGCGTCAAATACCTTTCTTAAGAATTGCTATTCAAGAAAGGCTCACTAAAGAAGAAAATGCTCAACTACGTTTTGCGGAGTTAGAAGAACTTGATTAAACGAGAATAGAAGCTCAAAAAAATCTTGAATGTTATTAAGCTTGTCTATCCCGTGCTTTTAACAAGAAGGTTCGCTTGAGGTTCTTTCAATTTGGAGACCAAGTCCTTGCAGTAAGAACACCCATATTACTTTGCATAAGTCTGGGGCCAGATTTACCTCAAAGTGAGATGGACCATATGTTGTACAAAAAACATATTCAAATGGTGCTTACAAGCTTGCATGTTGATGCAGATGGCGTGAAGATTGGTCCTTTTAATGCAAAATTACTGAAGAGGTACTACCCTTGATGTAAGATGATGCTTCTTAAGGTACGAGTCTAAACTGCATGTCACTCCTGGTCTGCAAGAGTTTAAACTGTGTATGGCACACCAAAAAAAATAAACAAAAAAAAGGACTCCCAGAACTACGTTGTGACTTGATCCTATTCACTGAGGTACTAGGCGCTTAGAATCATATTCTAAGTTCAGTTGCATAAGTGCCAAAAAACCACATGTTCCCACTTGATTTGTCATATGAAAGTCAATGCTATAAGTATTTTGTTTTATGTTTTGTTTCATCAAACTTTAGACTTGTATGAAGTACTGATCTGTCAATATGAGGGGGCAAACCCGTATAAAAATTTGAACTTTTTAACAGTATGCTAGAAGTCTTTAAATTCAGCCAAGTATGCAAGTTGAAGTCTTTAAATGCTTCAAAGTTTGCAAGTTTAAGTCTTCAAATCCTCCAAATATGCAAGTTGAAGTCTTCAAATCCTCCAAATATGCAAGTTGGAGTTTTCAAATCCTCCAAGTATGCAAGTTGAAGTCTTCAATTCAAGTATGCAAGTAGAAATCTTCAAATCCTCCAAGTATAAAAGTTGAAGTCTTCAAATCCTCCAAGTCTGCAAGTTAAAGTCTTCAAATCCTCCAAATATGCAAGTTGTTAAATTTTCATGCCTTAAGGTGGACAAAGTTGTCCCTTGGCACCTTAAGCTGGTCATATTTCCATGCCTTAAGGTGGACAAGATTTGTCCCTTTGCATCTTAAGCTGGCCTTTTCAAGGATTTATCCTTAAAATGATCTTAAAATTCCATGCCTTAAGGTGGACAAAAAATTGTCCATTTGCACCTTAAGCTGGTCTTTTCACGGATTTATCTTTAAATGGATCCTTAAATTCCCATGTCTTAAGGTGGATGAGATTTTTCCCTTTGCACCTTAAACTGTCCTTTTCACGAATTTATCCTTAAAAGGATCTTTAAATTTCCAGACCTTAAGGTGGACAACATTTGTCCCTCTGCACCTTAAGCTAGCCTTTCCACGAATTTATACATAAAAGGATCTTTAAATTTTCATGCCATAAGGTAGAATTTGTTTTTCCTTTGACGCCTTATGCTTAAGTATTCAGGCTCTTATAAAGCCACAAGTTAGCAATCTCAAGGCGAGGATGTTCAAGACATCCTTTCACACCTCAAGATCAAATTCTTGTGCAGTATGCGGGATCTTATAAAGCCTCAAGTTAGTGATCTCAAGGTGGGGATGTTCAACACATACTTTCACACCTCAAGATCAAATTCTTGTGTAGTATTTGAGATCTTATATAGCCTCAAGTTAGTGATCTCGATGCAGTGATGTTCAACACATCCTTTCCCACCTCAAGATCAAATTCTTGTGTAGTATTGAGATCTTATAAAGCCTCAAGTTAGTGATCTCAAGGCGGGGATGTTCAACATATCCTTTCATACCTCAAGATCAAATCCTTGTGTAGTATTCAGGATATTATAAAGCCTCAAGTTACTGATCTTCAAGGAGAGGATGTTAAGCACATCCCTTCATACCTCAAGATCAAATTCTTGTGTGATAAAGCTATCCATTATGTAGCCTCCGCAGAACACAAATATTGTTTATGTTGATCTCAAGGTAGGGACGTTAAACACATCCCTCCACACCTCAAGATCAAATTCTTGTGTGATAAAGCTCTCCATTGTGTAGCCTCCGCAAAATACAAATATTATTTATATTGTTGATCTTAAGGCGAAGACGTTAAACACATCCCTTCACACCTCAAGATCAAATTCTTGTGTGATAAAGCTCTCCATTGTGTAGCCTCCGCAAAATACAATTATGGCTTAAGTTGTTGATCTCAAGGCGGGGACGTTAAACACATCCCTTCACACCTCAAGATCAAATTCTTGTGTGATAAAGATCTCCACTGTGTAGCCTCCACAAGATACAAATATTGCTTATGTTGATCTACAAAAAAAAAAAACCAAAAAACAAAGAAAGAAGAACAAAGCAAAAACACGTACCTTGTGTCTCGATTTCTACAAGATAATCTCAAGAGTGTATGCAAAAAGGAGCCTTAACTTTTCTGATGCTAATAAAAATAATAATGATGAGTGTCTCTTTATAGATGAATAGTAGCATTAAGGGAGTCCCTCTCCAAAAGTAACTATAATTACTTTTTGGGTTAGGACTCTAATGGAACAAAGCAAATTTTAACTACGGAAAGGTGAAATATATATATGTATATATATATATATATATATTACTCTATATAATAGATTAGAATAGAGGAGCTTAGGGTCAAGAGGGCATTTTCGTCATTTTCGGTGTACAATATTGCTTCATCTGATTTGGAGCCCATTCATTATACGCGTGTACTCATTTGCTCTTTCTTGAGGAAATTTCTACAGGTTCTTTGTTTCTCCTTCTCTACATCTTTCGGTTTTCCTTTTCTTCCTTTCCACTTCTTGGTTTATTATCATCTTCCTCCCTCTGTTTTTCCTTCGTTTTGGGTGTCCTGTTGCTGAAATTGCTGCTCAATTTTATATTCACTGGTTGTACAGTTAACTGCCACGTAAGAGTTTTCTGTTCTTTTCTCTTCGCTTTATATTTTCTTTGGGTTTTAATTTCAAAAGTATATTTGCTGGCAGCTTCTTTCACCGAAAGATTTAGTTTGCTTCCCCTGATAATTTTTGGTTACATTTACCTATAATTTGTAACTACTTGGTGATTAGGTCCTCAAACATCTACGAAAACGCTAACAATTTTTTTTCCTGTAAATTAAAACACGCAAAAAAGAATCTAGTCAATACAAATATATTACTACTACTATTATTTTAAAAAATATATATATTCTATATTTATTTATTTATTTATTAAGAAGAGTATTTTTATTTTAACTTTTGACTCAATTGTTTTTTTAGTTAAAGTAATTGTCTCTTTCTTCTAGGCCAAAATGGGTGGGGGGGGGGGGG
>JAJOOR010028172.1:0-24342 GCA_036250505.1 Solanum acaule | reverse complement strand
GCTGGTCAACCGTAGTTCGGGACTGAAGCTGGGCTTTTGGGGCATCGATCCACGGACACGAACTACGGTCCGTGACCTGACTTACGGACCGTAAGTCCAGCCGTGGGTCAACACTTAGCCAAATTTTCTGACTGAGTTCTGGGGAAGTTTTCTGTCACGAACCACGGACCTGCAGGACGGACCGTGAGGCAATCTACGGTCCGTGGATGGTGTCCGTGAGTGCCACCTGTAACACCAGAAATCTGAAATCTCTATTTTCGGATACGGGGTGTTACAATGGGTCTAGGCCAATTCGGCACTGCCTCTATTTTCTGAGTATCAACTCTAATTCCATCACCGGAAACAATGTGGCCTACGAATGCCACAAACTCAAGCCAAAACTCACACTTAGAGAACTTGGCATACAACTCTCTATCCTTTAGAGTTAGGAGAACTATTCTGAGATGACTAGCATGATCTTCCTCATTCCTCGAATAGATTAGTATGTCATCAATAAATACGATAACAAACATATCTAAATAAGGCTTGAATACTCTATTCATACGTCCCATGAACACTGCAGGCGCATTGTTTAAACCGAACGACATTACCAAAAACTCATAATGACCATAACGGGTCTTGAAAGTTGTCTTTGGAATGTCACATTCCCTTAATCTTAACTAATGTTAGCCAGATCTGAGATCTATCTTACCGAAACAAGTGGCACCCTGAAGTTGATATAAGAGATCATTAATTCTCGGAAGAGGATACTTATTCTTGATGGTAACCTTGTTCAAGTAACGGTAATCTATACACATCCTAAGGTAACTATCTTTCTTCCTCACAAACAAGACCGGAGTGCCCCAAGGTGAGACACTTGGTCAAAAAAAACTTTTCTCTAGGATATCTTTCAAATGCTCTTTTAACTCTGGTGGGGCCATCCTATATGGCGGAATAGATAAAGTACGAGTATCGGGAAGAATATCTATACCGATGTCTATTTCTCTCTCAGGAAGGACTCTGGGAAGATCATCTGGAAAGACTTCTGGAAACACTTTTACTACTGAAACTGTCTGAATAGAAGGTATCTCAATACTATAGTCATTAACTCGGACTAAGTGATAGACACACTCCTTGGAAACTAACTTTCTTGCTTTAAGGTTTGAAATAAAACATCCCTTAGGCATTGCTAAACTACTTTTCCACTCTAAGACTGGCTCATTTGGAAACTGGAACTTGACAACTCGAGTTCTACAATCAACTGAGGCATAATAGGCATGAAGTCAGCCCATATCAAGAAGAAAATAAAAATCTACCATGTCTAACTCAACTAAATTAGCCTTGTTGCTCTTGTGAATGACGGAAATGGTACAATCATGATAAAGTCTCTCTGCTAGAATAGACTCACCAACAGGTGTAGAAACACTGAAGAGCTCACTAAGTTTTTCAGGAAGAATATCAAAATTCATCGAATATACAGGGTTACAAAGGATAAACTCACTCTTGGCTCTAGCAAATCATAAACATCAAAGTTAAAGACATGGATCATACAAATGACAACATCTGGCGAATCCTCCTGCTCTTGGTGACTAGTGATAGCATAAAGACGATTTCCTCCTCCGCCTCCCCCTGAAGTAGCTCTTTTAGATGCATCTCTGTCTGGTGGAGAAACTGAAGAAGATTGTGCTTTATTACCCCCATTACCATTACCCTACTTATTCTTTGGGCACTCTCGCATAAAATGACCATTCTGGTCACACTTGAAGAAAACAGTGGAGCCATATGACACATCCTTGAGTAGTTCCTACTACACTTAGCACATGCAAGAGGCTTACTACCCCCTTGTGCCATACTACACTGAGAATAGGCAGGTTTAGCTCTGAAATTCTTACTATTGTACTCACGTTTATTCTTTGGTACGAGTTCACTAGAATATGATGGAGCAGGTCCCTTTTGTTTCTTTTGGAAGGAAGACCGGTTCGCATTACTCTTTAGCTGTCCGGACTCATTTCCTGATGTCTTAGCCCTCTTATTCTTAAACTCTTTCCTATCCCTCAGCTTGTCCTCCTCAACTTGTAGTGCATGGATCATTAGCCTTGTTATGGCTATATCCCCTATCAACATAGCTGCCTTGCCTTCCTTGCTTGACAGGCGAGACAACCCAGCAACGAATAAACTAATCCTGGTCCTCATGCCAGCAACAATCTCCGGAGCATACCGGGAAAGCTGTGTGAACTTCAAACTATACTCATGAACGCTCAAAGAATCCTCTCCTTAATAGTGAGGAACTCTCGTACCTTTGCTTCTCTTAGTTCTCGGGGGAAGAAACGCCCTAAGAAGGCCTCCTCTAAATAAGCCGAACTCACAGGTGGTGCTCCCTCAGCTTGGTTCTTCTTCCATTAGTCAAACCAAATTCTAGCAACACCTTTCATTTGGTATGCAACTAGTTCCACCCTCTCAGTATCAACATCCTGCATGATCTCAAAAACCTTCTAAAGCTTTTTAACAAAATTCTATGGATCTTCAACAAGACTTTGTGAAGCTTGGTGGATTCATCCTTAAGACTCACGGATCCTTGAAGTGTCAGCCACTTCCTGTTTATTCCCTCTCTGTTTCCCAGCTTGATTGGTCACAACTTGGCCCAACATCTGGATAGTTTCACGAAATTCGCCATTGGTGACCTCTCCAAGGTGTTGCAGTTCTGGTGCATTGGGTACCCTTTTTACTTGTGGTTCGACATTTCTCTTAGCCGGATGACCTCTGAAAGCTCTTCATGGATGCATGATCTGAAAGACACGCGCACGCACGAGTTAGAAGAAACATTTTAGAGATGAACTCTATCGCACAAATGAGTATGAAAGAAGTGAGAACATTTCTATGTTTTGCAGCCTCCTAATAATAGATGTGGCACGCTTCACACCGATAACTAGGACTCTACAGACACGTCTTCATAGACTCCCTAGGACTCTTGACTCTGTGCTCTAATACCAAGTTTGTCACGCCCCGAGCCTACACCCTAGGTGGGACTGGTACTCGAGAACCATTGTTGGCCCCAAGCGAACCCTTGGCCTGCCTAACTTACTCAGTGAAAGACTTAAACACAAGAATATAATCTCAAATGATGAACTCATGAAATAACTGAGAATGTCCTAGAAGATAGATTCAACTAGCAAAAATGGCAACTCAAGTCACAAAATATAAGCCAATAACAAAATAGTGGCAAATGAATTAACTAACTATCTATCTATGAAGCCTCTAAAACTGAGATTGATTTCGCGACAAGACCTACGACATCCTAATGAACTAAACAGACTGAAAGCACTAAAAGGGATCCTCCGGAAGCAAGGAAGCTCACCAATAACTATGAAGCTCAACTAAAATCAATTATGCGCTGGATGTTGATCTGCATCATAAAAAGATGTAGGCCAAATGGCATCAGTACATTGAATATATGATCATGCGAGGGGAATTCTAAAGCAAGACAAAAGCTTAAAAGGAACTGAAGAACTAACCTGGTCTCAACTCAACTCAACTCAACTGATTTCAATATAATGCAGTATAATCAAGTGCAATATAAAGAAAAGCTTTTTAAAACATTAATAACAACTCTTTGTATTTAGAAATACAATAGTAACTCTGTTTGTATGCTAAGATACTATATAAACCCTGGAATGTATATAAGAATACAAAATACTTCTGTGGGAGTTTCTATAACCGACAACCATCACTTAAGAGCTATTGTGATGAGACAACATTTTGCCTCACGCTGTCAGGGTCGTCTTATACCTTGCCGAGGGTATAGAACCTTCCTACTAAGTGGATCTACTAGTCTATGATAAAAAGCACTACGGAATTATCTAAAAAGTATGGCCCTCCCATGGTGGCTACATGGTTTATGGGGCTGGGACTTGTCTGAACTCTCCCTCATATCTGTGCTCAATAGTACTCCCAAAATATAATACTAGCTCTTATGTTTAAAAACATAACTTCTTTCTATGTTTTGAGATAATTGCTCAAAACATAGCTCAAAGGCTTCTCTTTGAAATCAAATTTTTTCTCTTGTATAATTGTGAAAGTATTTACTCTTTACTGAAAACTAGCTCAAAGGCTTTTTTGGAAATCAAAGTTTCC
The DNA here is from genome assembly GCA_036250505.1 of Solanum acaule. Classification (NCBI taxonomy): domain Eukaryota; kingdom Viridiplantae; phylum Streptophyta; class Magnoliopsida; order Solanales; family Solanaceae; genus Solanum; species Solanum acaule. The sequence continues at coordinate 20,232 of JAJOOR010028172.1, read as the reverse complement.
TTTCTTCTTTAAATGTGAAAACATGTTACTCTTTGGGAAAACATAGTCTCGATATACTCTTTGGAAGAAATAAACGCCAATCTTTACTCTTCACTCAACTCAAAACTCAAGCCTTAAACAAGGTTAAAACATTTGTAAAAGACTTTTGAAAAACTCTATGAACTTCTCTTGACTTGACTCTTAACTTTCCTTAAATTGAATTATGGATTCAAGGCTCATGATCTCATGTTATGGATGACTTCGTGTTGTTTAGACGTATCTTAGAGTGTACAAATCAACTAGCAAATATACATACGTTTCAAGGGAACTAGTATGGAAAGAAGTGGGAAAACGTAAAAGACAAGGCATCCCTGGCGCGGGGCGCCAGACCCAAGACTTCCGAACTGAAGTTGGGGTGTACTGGCTGGCGCGGATCCCCAGGGCCCCAACTACAGAACATCTTCTGGGGCGCTATGAGTGGCGAGGCACCCCAGCTCCCTCCCCAGGTGTTTGACGCTTTTTCTTGCTCATTTTTCAACTCTAAACCCTCTAAACTCAGTTGGGTCTTTCCCCAAACACTTAGATTCGACTTCATAAGCAAAATAAGCAAGAATCTACTCAAAAAGACATCTAATTTCATGAATCTAAATCAAGAACTCCAACAATTAAGAACCTAATAGAAACTTCTAACAAATCCATCAAGAACTCAATTTCTAAACCTTCAAGAATCTAAATTCGCTGAAATAAATTATGATTGGTGCATGGGTGAACTAACCCAATGCTATGTGAGCTCACATACATCGTAAGGATCACCCCTTGACGAAATCCACAATCAATTCTTCAAGAACTTGACGATTTCCTTGCTTTTCCTTCTCTTTTCTCCTCTTATTTTCTCTTCTCTGAAAACCCTAACTTATTTTTCCTTAGGGTAAACTGAATCCCATCAATAGAGACCCCAACTTAATTACCAAAAACAAATTTAATTAATACGGTAGTGAAAAGACCACAATGCCCTGCTAAAATCCGGTTTTGACTTTCCTTATCTAGACAACCCAACTTCAAATTGGCATATCTCACTCATACGAACTCGAAACTGAGGAACCTTTGCAGCGTTGGAAGGATAAATCAAATATCTTTGCTACGGTATCTTGTAGCACTCTTAACTCATCATGTGCTAGGAGTTATGGTCGTTTGAAGTTGACCCAATACTCATACTTAACTTATTTTTGTCAAATTTCCATATTTTTCATTCTTTCCAGAAATGAATCTTTCTAATTCTAGCTCTTTCTAGTTGTGGGGTGTTACAGTGACCCTAAATCAAAACAGACCCATCACCTTTTCACGATTGCGACACCCAAGCTTGCAACCTCAAAGTTCACAAAAATCAGGGGCTTACCATTATCTGGTTAAGTGCATGAACCTATCGAGAAGAAAATCAAATATGCAAATTTCACCAAAATGCCCAGCAAGATGCTCTAATACCAAGCTGAGGTATCTAGGCACATATTTGATTGTGATGATCTCTTAATCTTCAATTTTACTAGTTTGCAACTTAAGCTTCTGAATCTCTCATTATTTCATTGGAACTTGTTCAAACTATCCACTCAAGTCATAAATAACCCTTCGGGTGTATAGGGACTTTCAAACCTCAATTTTGGGTACGTTTATCCCAAATGTTGACATTGATCAATTCTTAAAATTTTAACTTTCTAGTTTTCTTATTTTCTTCTCTAATACACATCTAATTACCTCAAGTTACGTATTACCCATCCTTCCAATTCATGATATACCTTTAACGCCTACACCAACTGTCACCTAATTAAGGGACAAGGATCCTAATATAAATCTACCAAACTGATTGTTACAAGAAGAGATTTCCTTGTTGACCTCCTAACTACATGATACAAACTTATATCGCCATGTTCAGATGCCAAGACAATTTACTTTATTCTTACTAAATTTTCTTTGTTAATCCAAAGGTTAAAGTTGTTGAAAAACGCTCCAAAAAAAGAAAATGAAAATGTCCCATCTGGAAGAGGTAGTCTACAACAAAGAAATAGAAAAGCAACAACTATAATAAGAACAACTTAAATTGGTGTTGGCATAGGTCATCGCGAGGTTCATGGACTCAACAAATTGTGGTGATATTGGTGGTGGAACTAGTAATGGTGAATTTTGTGATGTCATGGGATATGACGAGGTTTATGGATCCGGTGCAAATAGTGGTGGAAATGAAAGGAGGGAGAGGCCTTGTTAGAATTTGAATATCCCAACATTTGTTTTTCATGTTTTGTTAGATTTTCAAGTAAAAGTATTTGTGCCCCCGAGTGTTTGATGAATTTCTTGAAAGAATTTACTTTGTGTTTTTGAAGAATTTAGTAACTCCTTTTTCTTTATTGATGTTCTACTACGTATACATTCACTTCAATTTTGTTTTTTGTTTTTTACGTTTTGCAGACATTTATAGATTAATTAATTGTACTTCTAATTAATAGTCACTAACCATGCCATTGCATCTTACATAACCCTATCTATTAAGATTTTTCATAGTATCTCAAATATTAATTAATACAACATTTTAGGTAATATTTTAGCATTTTCATGGCGAGCAGTTAGCCCCACAAAACAAAGGACACGAAAGCAAAGTAAGATACATTCTTCTTCAAATTTATGTTGCTTGAACTTTTCAAAAAATACTAACAAGCGCATGTCAGATACTTTAAAAATAATATATTTTTAGAGAAATTCATACGAGTTACATAGTATTACCTAATTTTAAACCATTCATATATATTTTAAGCTAAAAACGGAAGTCATAATAATGTCTAGTGCTCACTTTGATATTTTTGTGGCGCATTCATCGCAAAAACTCTTACATATTTTTGGTGGCTGCATGAGCCGCAAAAAAAGGTCTCACTTAAAATTTCATTTCTTCTTGTGGTTATTAAAAGTGGAGCTAACTATTGAAAGTGGTTTAATTGAATCTCTTTAGTTGCGATATAAAATTGGGTAAATAAGATAAAATAGTTTTGAATCTATATACATTGTTAAATTCCCTTAACATTTAGGAAACTTTTAGTGTTGTAGTAAAAGTGATTTATAAAGTAGCTTATGCCTCAATTCAAATTTCAAATCAAACATTTTTTTTAATTCCCTTGTTAGAATTAATAGAATTTCTAGTTTTGTCTCTAATCAATGTTATGCTATTTTTGTGTGCAGTACTGACAATAGATACTACAAAGATTAGATGCAAGTTGATGCTAATTTTTGTTTAGGGAGTTCTAGTTTTGGCATTGGTTATGGCGAGGTCATGGATTAGGTGCAAATTATAGTGGAGGCGGTGGTAGAGGAGGACGTGGTGGTGGAGGAGGTGGTAGTTATGGAGGATCTGGTTTTTGCATTGGAGATGGTGAGGGTCATGGATCGGGTGAAAACGGCGGTGGTGGTGGTCAAAATTGTGGTGGTGGTTTTGATGCCGGAGGAGTATGGGTCCATGGTGGTGGTGGCAATTGATCCCACCATTTGTTCGAATGACTATTTTTCATGTGTGTGCTATTTCACCAGTGGTTATTATTTAAGCATTTTCCTTGTGCCAACTCTTTTATTATTAGATACATTGTCATAATGTTGACATGATGTAATTCTACTCATGTCTTGACCAATTCAACTATTTATAGTAATGAATATTTTTAATATACCGATGATCAAGAACATCCATGATACAAATGATAAAAGAATAATTTCAAAATAGGGATCAAGAGAGATTAGGGGCTAGGCCTTACCCTAGCCTACAATAACAAAATAGATAACCAATCCATTCATCAATAATAGAATGCACATACAACAACAAGTATACAACGATCCTACTCCTAACACCCACACCTTCAATTCATTGACAAAAATATTGTCCTTTTTATATTTTTGACAGACACTAGGTAAAAAATATTGTTGAAATTAAAAAATTGTCGAAAAATAAAAGAATGCATTTTTTTAAAACTGACTAGTTTTAATCTCCTTCAATTATTTAAAATATAATTACAAAATTTCAAAGAAGGAAAAATGAAAATGTCACTCAAACAGGAATAACAAAAAATAAATTGTGAGGGCCTCTTGAAAATAGTGTAACTATTTCAAATTTCTGCACAATTGCCTCATTTCACATTTATGCACAGTTGTCTTATTTCAAATATATGCCCCCTAACTTTGGGTGTGCTCGGGTAGTGTCACGCCCCGAAGCTTCCCCTAGGACGCGGACACGGGACCTAGGATCACGAGTGACCCCAAGCTAACCCTGCTGGCATATCATAAACATACTTAAAGATAAACTGAAACAAGAAATATTATGCAGCTGCTAAATCATTGTGTAAAATGAAAAGATGGGGAATACCCATAAACTATTTGAATATATGAAAACTGAGAGTTTAACAACAACTGAAAGGTGAAACTCAAATGCTAAAGTTGAATCTAACTATCTCTGAAATAAAGCCTCTACTGACTAGAAATGCTGGGACATGCCCCAGCTATATCTAGCAAAAACTGAAACTAAAGACTAAAATCAAATAAAAAATATGTGTCATCCTCGGAGAATGAGGACTAACCACTGATACTGTTGAGCTGAAGATTGGGAACCGATCTATGTGTGGTCTGGAAGTTGAGAACCTGAACCAACATTACGAGAAGATGTAGCGCAGAATATGCGTTTGTACATGAAAGGTACTTAGTATACAGGATAGAATAAAGCTAAACAATAAACATAAATGAACCAAAGCATATAAATGAATAATGATAAGAGATAAGCATGATACTATACTGAAAATATTGAACATGAACTAACAGAAGGCAATGACCAAGTTTATAACATGCTAAGACAGAAATTTGACTCTAACTGATAATATGGTCAATGCAATAGAATCACACTTTAAAGGGAGCTACTAATAACCGAAATTAAACCACATGAGCTAAATGTGAGTCCGATGTATACGCCCCATTGAGAGGACCCTATATACTCTGCCATAGGTATAAAGGCATGACTGGCGTGATCAATAAAATGTAATTCCCACATAGGGGACTTATAAGCCTATGGGGGAACGTAGTTCTGGGACTATTCGGGTACGATGAACCATGTTCCACTCGGTATTAAGGTACTCTCAATTAGAATGTATATAAGAAACTTTATGAATGAAATGTGAAGTACTGGATAGCTCAATTTCTGACATGTAAACTCTGAGAATGCAACAATTATAACTGATAATTTGACATTCATATACTGAAGCATGTATATCTGAAATAACTGACCTAGCATGCGTAATTCATGAACTAAAAGAACTACATGGGAAGGGTTCTAAATTTCATAAAAGAAACTAAGCAATAACATGATAATCTAATTTGGATCAATCTAACAGCTATAACCCAAAAATTTCTAACATTTTAGAAACCTTAGGTCTAGATAATATTAAGGGAATCAAGATTTTGACTAAAATCTACGGACCTATTGGGTGAGAGGAACCCATTAGTGAAATTCGACATACCTCATGACGAAATTCACGGAGAAATCTTTCAATTTCTGGGCTGGAACTGATGAAAACTCGATGCGTTCTTGAACTAGGGCTTGGTCAACTTTTTCCTCTATTTTGCTCTAACTTTGATAAATGCAGAAAGGCATGAAAGAAGATGTTTCTACCCTTTGCCAGACCGTCACCTCCCATTCTGTTTCAATCAAACAGTTAGAGGCCCAAATGGGTCATATCTCTTCTCACCTTAATCTGAGATAGCAATGGAGTTTGCCTAGTGATACTATGGCTAACCCGATGAGTGACATTTGAAGAAGGACTAGCGTCGTGCCACGACGATAACTAAGGGGTTGTTTGGGAGGCAACCCAAAACCCCTTTAATTGCTTTATTTTTATTATTATCAGTACTTATTTCTTGTTAAAATAATAGTGTGTTGTTTGTACAGGTTAAAGTATAAGAAGTGTTTGAAAAGGTGAAAGACAGAAAGTAATAGATCCAGTCGGCGAGTCGCCAAGTGGTCGGTGAATCCAGCCTTGCCCGTCGTTTGACTCAAGACATCGTCAACATTAGTGTCTGTAAAACTCAATGAGATTTGGAGACTATTGGCGAATCACCAACCATGTCGGCGGTCAAGATGGAAACCACAGTTTGAACTTTCACGATGATTGAAGATCCTATAAAACTCGGCTAGTCGAATGCTCACTCAGCGAATTGCCAAGAGGTTCGGCGATTGGAACTAATGTCACCGAGTGGGCGAGAACTGGACAGTTTTTACAAGCCAAAGGTTTAAAAGTTTCAACTTCATTCACTTTTTATCTGCCCAAACTCACACCTGCACTCTATTTTCAATATCCCTACACTTTTAGAGTATTTTAGTTGTTGATTTGTGTTCGGAAGTTGGATTACATTGTCGCCTAGCGACTCAACTACATTTTCGTCAGCACGAAAGGTTGGTTCCCAAATTCTGAGTTCTTTCTATTGATTTTGGACTTAATGCAATGATATTACCCTGTGGATTTGTGATGGGTTTCTCTGGTAGGATTAGAATATTTGTCTGTCTGTTAGATCTGTAAATTTTTCCGGTACTGAGTTAAGTGGTCAATTCCTGAAGGTTGCATTTTTAAACTATCTTAAATGATTTGGGTTGAGCATGATTGTCACGGGGTCTAAGCCTAATTTGAGTTGTGCGCCTAAATTGTGTTTTCAGAGGCCGCAGGGTTGAATTTTGGAAAGTGTGTCACAAATAGGCACGTAGGGTCATTCGGCGAGCTGTGACGAGCTCGCCGAACAACTCAGCGGTTCATCCAAGCGTCCTATCTCGCCCTCATTATCATGCTTTATTTGTTGTGGCTTCTGTAATTTTCGGTGAGAAGCATTAGGTCGCCAAAAGCACTCGATGACTCACCGAAAGTCTTATTGTTCACCCTTTGTCTGCACCCTTATATCTTCTGTGGACTATACTCGGTGAATCGCCGAGTGGTAGTGCACTTCGCCGATTGGTTCAACGAAGTCACTCTGCAACCAAACTACCATGCTTTTGTATGAATACTTTATAACTTTTTCTCAAAGCCTTGCAGAAATGGATAGACCGGAAGTTGCTGGAAGAAATGTGCCACCACGACATATAAGGGCACAAAACTCCAGAAGAGATGTTGGGACAGTAGATAACCCCAAAGCAAGGAGCGAAAACAAGAAAGCTAGTTCTAGTTGGAGGATTCCCACTGACCCTAATGTCCCTTTGTGGGATCAAGGGTTCATTAACGCGATACATGCCTTTGGAGTAGCTCACGATTTGGACAATATGGCTAAAGCTAATATCGTTGCAGTAATTGAAGCAAACACAGAAAATGAAAACCAGAGTCGGAATGACAACACCCTGAGCACTAATGCCCCTAAACAGACTGCTACACCAGCTATTGAGACCCCAATAGAGAGAGAGACTGCATAGACATGACCTTTCTTTACCTCCCTCTTTGTCTTACTATATTTTTACTATTGATACTTTTATTTGCATTTGAGGACAAATACTTTTAAATTGTGGTGGGGTGAGGCCCACACCTTTTGTGTTGATAGTTATGTTTTTGTGTATATATTTGGGTTATTCTGGTTAAATTGTTTTATCTGCTTATCGTGGATGTTTGAGCTTATGGCTCCTTTTATTTTAAAATGTAAAATTATTTTGATCCTTCCGAAAAATGTTGAATTTTTCACACATTTTCGCCACCGGTTATATGCTCTTGAATGTGGCTATTCTTTTTCAAAAATTTGAGTCTCGGTTCCAATCAACACCGATGACTTGAATAGTACTTACAATCGAACGAACATTAATGCGTGGCTAAGATGAGGCCAAATGAAGTTGCATAGACAATATGTGAACTATTTGCATCTTGTTATGACTAGCCTTGTATCAAATTAATTTTCTTGTGATGATCATTGCACAGTAGCGAAAGTGTGGAGTCTTGTTTAACTTAAGTGTCAATGCCTAGTGTGATGAGCTTACCTGTGAACTATGCATGATAGATCCTACAATTTGCCCCATTGGTCCGGTCAACTAAGTGATGTTATCTCTTGATATGATCTTAAGCAACTTCTACGAGTGTGAGCCAATTTGACATATACCTCTTTTGTGACCTACCTTGTAAGTGTGTAATTCTCTCTTGAACACCCCTTGAGCCTTACCTTTCTTTGGAAGAAACTTGATGAAAACTAGACCTTTCTTAATCCACCACCCATAATCCTCATGAAGTTGTGGTTAGTTTGAATAGCCAACTTAGGCCAAAAGCCTAAGTTGGGGGTGTGGTGAAAAGAAAAGGGAAAATCAAGAAGTGCAAGAAAGTCCCTCCTACCCATGATTTTGAGGAAAATGAAACCCTCCATATAAAAAAAACGAGAAGAAAAAAAAAGAATGAAAAAGAAAAGTTGTGGAATAAAGTTGAAAATTGAAAGGGGTTTCCAAACAATCCATGGAAAGTGAATAATAGGATGACTTATGAGCACGAATGAAAATGATGAAGGAAAAGGAAAGGAAGTGTTGTGAGAACCACATTTCATAAGGATGAAAGTCAATGAGCCTAAATGACCATACCTTTGCACTCAGCCCCATTACAACCTTTTTGATCTTGAGAGAGCTGAAACAAATGTTGATTGGAAAATACGGGTAAACCTATGGGTGAAAGCATGCATTGTGTTCTTCCTTGTGAGAGTAAGCGCTGCATCTGATTCTAAAGCTTTAAACTGTGAAACCATTGTGTGAATATGGAATCATTATTTGTGTGATGGCACTTGAACACTATAGTTGAGCTTGAACTTGCATTTGAAGCAAGGATTGTGAGCATGAGAATCTTTGGTAATGGTGTGTCACACCTTGAATCTTTGAGTTCACAATTGATCCTTGCATAAGTAAATTGAGTCTTATTGTATGCATTCATGATTGAGTCTTGTGTAGCACTGTTTGAGACACCCTTTTTGAACGGCTAAACTTGAGTTTGCTTGAGGACAAGCAAAAGTTTAAGTTGGGGGTGTTGATGAGTCCACAAATTGGACTCATTTAGGGATATATTTTAATAGGAAATGTGTCCTCAAATGCTTATTCTATCTCAATATCTGATGAAAACCCTTAAGTTTCATGTATGTGAAGTTTTTAGGAAAGCATGGACACTACATCGCAAAAAGGAACGAAAAGGCTGAAAAGATTGAAGAAATGAAGGCCTGAGGATCACCGATTCCACTTGGCGAGTCGCCGAAGGGTGTCACTTCGCCTTTTGTTCCAGTGTGCTGAGCCCTGAAGGAAAGGATGAAGTAGGCGAAAAAAAGGAGCAGTCGGCGCATCGCCGAGAAGTTCTGTGAAGCAGTACTATGTCGCCCAATGACCTAGGGAACGACGATGTCGAATGAGGGTGCAAAACGGCAATGAACTACACCAAAGGGTGAATCACCGAGTTGATCGGGGATTCCGACTAATGTCGCTAAATGGTCCGTTGCAGCACAGATTTTGAAAACTATAAATCCTCGTTGAGAGTTATAGCTTAGTATGAGATTTTTAGTGTGAAAAACAATTATTATAAATTTCATATAGAATAGTACTTTTTATTTTTCTTTGACTTTGAGAGGGTTTTGGGAAACTTGAAGAAGATGAGGGTTTCATCTCCAAGGATTTCGACTTGGGTCTCTTGATTTCTTTATTCTTGGTCTGTAACAAGACTTAAATCTTCATACCCATTTTAATAATACAACCTCATTTAAGTATAAATTTCTATCTCTTGATGTGTGGCTAAAAACCCCCTATTCATAGGGTGTGATTTAGCGAATGTGGGTTAATATTGTTGTTGGGTCTTGCTTGTTGATAGATTAAATGTAGTTTAATGGTGATTTCACCTAGTAGTTGTGGTCGAATTTAATGGGTTTGTAGTTGTAAATACAAATTCACCCATGTGTTTTCGGCTTGCGAGAGAGAGATGTCGTGAAACCAAGACTACTAGACTGATGGCCTAAGGAGTGGGTCGACATGAGGTTCAGCCCGAGAGGGTGAGACCTAGTCCCATATCCTAACACTCAGCTCGAGAGAGTGAGTGGGGTAAGGCGTAGGCTAGTCTTCATGCGGCAAGTGGGTGTCCGAGAGGAACCCATTTGAAACGGGTTAAGTTAATCGAGAGAGAATTTATTCCCACGTATAGCTTAGCCTAGTCACTATTACTCTATAAATTATCTATCGAAAGCATGTACCCAATAATTTAGATTAACCCGTATTCCGGTCAGATCCCAAGAATTCCCCTCTCATTGTTAGATTTTCTTGTTGATTTCTCTAATTTTAGCTTACTTGAGACAAAAACTCCAAATCGATATTTGATACTTTTGAGTCCCCCTTAAACTTACAATGTTTTTAATCGTTAATATCTTTAGCTACGACTAGTTAGAACTAAATTTTATTTTTCTATCAATTCTCAAAACCACTCCCTTCGGATGATCCCAGCCCTCGGTTGGGTTACTATTTTATTGACGATCGTAGACACTTGAATTGGAAGTAGTGTCGTTGGTCACGATAAGTATCAGAGATCATCTTTCTACCTTAAGGTAAGAAATGAATCGACCCATAGGCTCTAAGATACTACCCTTCCATTCTAAGATTGGTTCGTCTTGAAACTGAAAACGAACAATCCTATTTCTACAATCGACCGAGGCATAGAAGGAATGTAACCAATACATGCATTGAATGATATTATCATCTACCATTTCTAACTCTACAAGGTATGCTGAGGTGACTTTCTGAGAGGTTGTGACAGGGCAATTTTTGCATACCCGTCTATCTATAACTAGGGCACCAACTGGAGTAGAGAATGAGAAGGGTTCTAATAGAGTTTCTGGACTAACATTGAAGTTGACTACTATATAAGGAAAGAGTAGTCCCTGGATCTAACAAAGCATAAAAATCTAAGTTAAAAACTCCTAACGTACCAGTGACTACATTAGGAGAATCTTCCTGATCCTGGTGAGCTTGGAGAGCATACAACATGTTTTGGCGTTATCCGCAACCTGTACCAGATTAGTTACCCTGCTGAGTCGGGAGACCTGCTAGTGCTGCTGAAGTTGTGGACTGAGCTCTACCATTATTTTCCCCTTGACCCTATCTAGCAGAAGGACAATCTCTCAACCTGTGACCAGACTGTCTACACCAAAAGCATCCTTCACTCGCCCATATGGTTCTTACCACACTTTGGACAAGTTGGGTAGGTTCTAGTGCCTGAAATACTCCCATGAGACTTAGAGACTGATGGCCTACCTTTCTAATCATGTCGGAACATGGAAGATGGGACACTAGCTAACAAATAAGCCGGAACTGAAGACTTTTGCTGAAAATGGGAGCGATTTCCACCACCCGATTTCTGTTAAGAATACTCATAGTTGCCTATTCTAGCCTTCTTATTATCCTTAGTATGTTCCTAATGCTTATCACCTTGAAATTGCTGAGCATAAGTCATGCGCCTAGAGATGTTCATATTTTCCAGCAACATAGTATTCCTACACTCGATTTTCACAAAGTCGCATAGCCCATATAGAAACTTTTAAATTTGAGTCCTTGAATCGACAACAATTTAAGGAGCATACCGTGAGAGTTGAGGGAACTTGAGTCCATCTCTTGGACTATTATGGAACCCTGCCTCAAATTCATAAACTCTTGAGCTTTTGCCTCCCTCAACTCTCTTGGGAAGAACCTATCCAGAAAGGTCTCACTAAAGCATTCCCAAGTTATAGGAGTTGCATTTGTACCTCTATTCTCTTTCCATTGAGTATACCAGATATAAGCTACATCATTAAGTTGATAGGATACCAATTCTACCCTATCATTACATGTCACTTGCATCACTCCAAAGATCTTCTTGACCTCATCTATGAAGTTTTAGGGATCCTCACCAATCTGCGATCCTAAAAACTCTAGCGGATTCATCCTAATAAAATCGTAAACCCTAGTTGCCAAGGATCTACCACTCGCATTTGCAGGAACTGGAACCTGCCAGTTGTTCTGGTTAATCACACTCTAAGCCAAAAACTAGATGGCATTGCAAACTCAGCATGCAATACTTCTTGATCTAGGATTGGAGGAGCTGCATTAGAATTGCATTCATTCGCATTCCTTTCATAAGCTCTACGAGGAGGCATGATCTGAAACACATAACAAAGGACTAGAACGAGGAAGTTGGATCATACCTCACGCATGATAAGAGTAACAAGAAAATGAAGTTTTCTTAAAACACTTTGTAGCCTCCCTCTCATTAGATATGGTGCACTTCACACCCATGTAAAGGACTCTACTTAGTGTGGCTTTTCAGACATCCTAGGACTCTTAAACCTAATGCTCTGATACAAAGTTTGTCACGCCCCGAAGCTACCCCCAGGACGTGGACACGGGACCTAGGATCACGAGTGACCCCAAGCTAACCCTACTGGCATATCATAAGCGTACTTAAAGATAAACTGAAATAAGAAATACTGTGCGGAAGCTAAATCATCACGTAAACTGAAATGATGGGGAATACCCATAAACTACTTAACTATATGAAAACTGAGAGTTTAACAACAATTGAAAGGTCAAACTCAAATGCTAGAGCTAAATCTAACAATGTCTAAAATAAAGCCTCTACTTACTAGAAATGCTAGGACATACCCCAGCTAGATCTAGCAAAAACTGAAACTAAAGACTAAAAGCAAAGTAAACATGTATGTCATCCTCGGAGAATGAAGACTCACCACCGATACTACTAAGCTAAATATCGAGAACCGATCTATGCGTGGTCAGGAAGTTGAGGACCTGAACCTACATCACAAGAAGATGTAGTGCAGAGTATGCATTAGTACTTGAAAGGCACTGAGCATGCAGGACAAAATAAAGCTGAACAATAAACTTAACTAAACCAAATCATATAAGTGAACAATGAAATGATATAAGCATAATAATATACTAAGAATACTGAACATGAACTAACTGAAGGCAATTACCAAGTTTATAACATGCTGAGACTGAAATCTGACTCTAACTGATAACATGGTCAATCAAATAGAATCTGATTGTAAAGGAGCTATTAATAACCGACATAAAACCACATGAGGTAAACATAGAGTGTATTGTATACACCCCATTGAGAGGACCCAATATACCCTGCCAGAGGTATAGAGGCATGACTGGCGTGATTACTAAAATGTAATGCCCACAGAGGGGACTTATAAACCTACAGGGGCACGTAGTTCTAGGACTATTCTGGTATGTTTAACCCTAGTCCACTAGGAATTTAGATACGCCCAATAAGAATGTATATAAGAAATTTTATGACTGAAATGTGAAGTACTGGATAGCTCAATTTTGGACATGCAAACTCTGAGAATTAAACAATTATAACTGATAATGTGACATTCGTAAACTGAAGCATATATATGTGAAATAACTAACCTAGCATGCATAATTCATGAACTAAAAGAACTACATGTCTAGGGTTCTGAATTTCATAAAAGAAACTAAGCAATAACATGATAATATGATTTGGATAATTCTAACAGCTAAAACCCAACAATTTCTAACATTCTAGAAACCACATGTCTAGATAATATTAAGGGAATCAACATTCTGACTGATATTTAGGGACCTAATGTGTGAGAGGAACCCACTAGTAAATCCCACATACCTAGTGACGAAATTCACGGAGAAATCTTTCGATTTTGGAGCTGGAACTGATGAAAACTCATTGCGTTCTTGAACTAGGGCTCGGTCGACTTTCTCCTCTGTTTTGCTCTATGTTTGATGAATATTTGGTGTATAACTGATTAGGGTAAGTTCTAATTAGTTTCCTAGGAAAGAACTGACAAAAACCACGTAATTTAGGGGTTAAACGATGTAGTTTATTGGTCCGACACATAAGGAAAACAACAAACGACCCCCGACTTAAAATCTGCTGAAGCCACCGATGGGACTGATCGACGATTCGTGGACTGATCCACGATCCGTCCTGTCAGTCTGTCGATTGACTAAAGGATGGGTTCTAGGGGGTCCTAAGGGTCTCGACCTACAGACTGATCGATGGTCCGTGGACTGACGTATGATCCATCCTGTCAGTCCATCGATCGACTTCAGAGGGTGGGTTCTGGGGGTCCTAAGGGTCTCGACCTATGGGCTGATCTACGGTCTGTGGATAGGTCCACGATCCGTCGTCTCATTCCATCGATCTACTTTAGAGGATGGGTTCTGGGGGTTTTGAGGGTCTCGACCTACGGGCTGATCGACGGTCCCTAGATTGATCCACGATCCATCCTATCAGTCTGTCCATCGACTTTAGAGGATGGGTTCTGGGACCTCGATCCACGGACCTAGACCACGGTCCGTGGTCTGACCTACGGTCCATAGGTTCGGCCGTGGGTCATGCCTTAGAGAAATTTCTGGGCTGATTCTGGGGAGGGCTGCAAGTGGCCAACCACGGACAACCAGGACAGACGTGGGTCACCCTACGGTCGATGGGTGGCAACCGTGGGTTTCACCTGCAACTTCTGGAAATCTGTTGGTTCGGTCTATTTTCAGATACGGGGTGTTACAAGTAGACACTTAAACTTGTATAAAGTTGAACATGTAGGTACAAGAGTTCCAGGTGGCATAATATACCTAGGATACAACATAAGACACAAATCGTCATTTAGGATGCCACATAAGACGTGTATGTCTATTTGCTTAACTTTATACAAGTTAAAATGTCTACTTGTACACACCCAAATTTGAAGGACATAAATATGAAATTAGGTCAAGTTAAAGGGTATATTGAAAGGAAAAATCTTTCAGAAGAACTTAATTTCTTCTAATTTTGAAAAATCATACAACTCAAAGGTGACATTTTTATCTTTCTAATAAGAAAGAAAGTTTAAAATGTTGCCTAAGGAATCATCATCTTGTTTAGGCATAATACGTTATTGTTCTCTTTAATATGACTTTATATGGAATATAAACCTTCAAACTTTGGGTGTGTACAAGTAGGTACTTAAACTTGTATAGAGTTGAACAAATAGATACACATGTCCTACTTGGCGTTATACGTGGAAATTCATGTCCAACGTGGTATCCTACATGTATTATGACATAGTACGACTCATGTTTCAACTTTTTCAGCTTCTTAAAATTTTAAAAGTGTCTACTTGTGCACACCAAAAGTTGGAGGGTATAGATGCAAACTAAAGCCAAGTTAAATGACATATTTATATAGGGATAAGGCACAAGTACCCCCCTAGACTATGATCAAAATCCCAGAGATATACCTTAACCATACTAAGGTCCTATTACCCCCCTGACTTCATTTTTTTTTGTAACTTTGTAAACCTTTTCGCCTATGTGGCACACCCCGTGACTCCACACAATTGAGGCGCATGGGAGATATTTTGATGTCACGTAAGTCAAAAAGTTGTACAAAATTACATAAAAATATGGATTCAGGGGGATAATCGTACCTTAGTTTAGCTAAGGTATGTCTCTGGGAGTTCGTCATAGTCTAGGAGGGTACTTGTACCTTATCCCATTTTTTTAATTCTTTTTATTATGTTTCTATGACCCCCCCCCCCTAAACCACCACCCCAGTAATCTTTTTTATATTTTTTAATTCAAAATTTTTTGTTCACTCACTTCTATGTATGTGAAACCGCATACTTTATCCAACTCAGCAAAATTAATTCCACAAAAGTTAAGTTAAATTAGGATAAGAAGAAGGGTCACCTCGAACATTCCACCATCTACAAATAATATATAAGTATTGACCAAATAAATAGGGTTCTTATTTATTTTCTAGTGTGTGGTAAGTGTAACAAATATTATTACAAGACTATTTATAAATAATCTAGCAAAATACCATAGGCGGAAAGGGGTGGGGAGTGATGGTTCAAGGTGGGATAGTCAAGTGATGGGAATTGGGGATGTTGGGTGAGTGTGGAGAGGACAATGAATTTGAAATGTCACTTATGAATCTTATTTTCCTTACTTTTAACAGGAAAATCAGTTTTAAGGAGCTTGTTTCTCTAGAGAAATTAATTTTAAAAATATTTGACCAACCAAATATGGAAAAATATTTCCCTCCACACCAAACACATTTACCTTTGAAAAAAATTCTATTGGTTTACAAAACCTTCATTTTGTTTCATGAAATTTTCTTATATATATATTGCCTTCAATTTTTTAAGTATGTCTTGATCTTTTTGTTAATTATTATAGCGATAAGGCACAAGTACCCCTCCCCCACCAAACTATGACCGACATTCCAGAGACATGCCTTAACTAAACTAAGGTCCTATAACCCCAACCCCCACCCCGAACTCATTTTTTATATAATTTTGTACACCTTTTGGCTTACATGGCGTGAAGTCATGGAGTGTGCCACATAAACCAAAAGGTGTACAAAGTTACAAAAAATGGGTTTGGGGGGTATTAGGACCTTAGTTTAATTAAGATGTGTCTCTAGAGTTTTGGTCACAATCTATGGGGTAGTTGTACCTTTTCCCAATTATTATATTCACCTTAACTAGTCCATATTTATACTACATATTTTTGGGAAAACTCATAGATTGCTCCCCGAACTTGTCCCGAAAAGTTAGTTACACGCTTAAACTATCGCAGTGACCTAGTACACACCTTTACTACTCAAAGTTAATTTATTACCACATTGAGACGTGTAACACAACTCTCACATTATGTGGTGTGTTACACTCGCTGCCACATTAGTGCTACATCAGTGCCATGTCACATATTATAATTTTTTTGTTTTGTTTTCTTTATTAATTCAATTTTCTTTTGTTAACTATATTTTACTCTCATTAATCCCTGATTAATTATTTTAATTCTCTAATAACTATATCTTTTTTATCATTGAATCCCACCTATTTCAATTCTCGTTTTATCGGAAAAATCATATCCGGCCACCTTCACTATTGATTTTGTTCTTCACCACCTCTATATCACCTTCAATTCTTCTTCTTCTTCTTCTTCTTTGTACCCCAACACCAAATATCACCACCACCATTATTAATATCAATTTTTTCCTCTTCACCATCATCAATTACCTCTTTTAATGTCACTCGCCACCCATCACCACAAAACCCATAAAGTTGCTATCACTCCCAAACCCAAAAACTGATGAACAACCAAAATTTCTTTAAACAAATTAAAACAAAATATCAAAAAGATAGAAATTGTACCACCTCGGAACTCAGACTTAGAAAATGCAGTTGAAAAACTCCTGAACCATTGAACCATAGCAGGGTTCACGGACCGTTATATGGTCCACGATCCGTCGACCTGGTCGTGAACTTCAGTACACCCCAGAAGTTGTGGACCACGGGGCCCTACATGGGCCGTGGACCAACTCAAGGGCCGTAGAGGCGCCCGTGGTGGGGAGTTAGAATCTGTCAGGCCTGATATAAGACCACGAAGCCCTTCACGGGCCGTGGTCTTCACGACGGTCCATTGGAGGGTTCGTAGACCTGAACCAATAGGCTACCAACACAAGTGTAGGACCACTTTGAACTTCACAGTTCGTGGTCCTTTACACGAGCCATGGTAGAGCTCGTGGCCGAGGCCTCCAGAACCAGTAGCTACTGGACCAAGGACCACGACTGGCTTCACCGTCCGTGGTCCCCTTGAAGGCCCGTCATAGGTGCCATGGTCAGCCCAGATCTTTAAGTCAGGGGTCGTTTGGTGTTTTCCCCAATGCGTTGGACATCTAAACAACGTGGTTTTGGTCAATTTTAGCTTAGAAACTAAATTAGAACTTACCCTAATCAATTATTCACCTAATTCAAGCAAAAATTGGAGCAAAAATCAGAGGAGAAATTGACTAGCCCTAGCTCCAAAACGCAGCAAGTTTTCATCAGTTCCAACACCGAAATCGAAAGAGTTCTCCATAGAATTTGTTACCAGGTATGTGAGATTTCACTAGTGCGTTCCATTCACCCATTAGGTCCTTAGATTTTAGTCAGAATCTTGATTCCATAAATATTATCTGGACATAGGGTTTCTTGAATATTAGAAATTGTTGGGTTTTAGCTGTTAGAATGATTTGAATCAGATTATCATGTTATTGCTTAGTTTCTTGTATGATATTCAGAAAACCTAGCTATCTAGTTCTTTTGGTTCATGAATTACACATGCTAGGTCAGTGATTTACACAAAGAAACATGTTTCAGTTTACGAACGTCACTTTATCATTTATAATTGTTGCATTCTTTGAATTTGCATGTCAGTATTTTGAGCTATCCATAATACAGAAATTTAGTCATAAATTGTTAATTACATATTCAATTGGGAGTAGCTTAATACTGAGTGGACTAGGGTTCAGCGTACCCGAATAGTCCCAGAAAAACGTGCCCAGTGGGTTATAAGTCCTCTCTGTGAGCATCAATTTAGTGATCACGCCAGTCATGCCTTTATACCTCTCGAAAGGTATTATAGGTGCCCTCGATGGGGCACATACATTGTACTCCACATTTAGCTAATGTGGTTCTATGTCAGTTATTATTAGCTCCCTTGTAGTCAAATTCTAGTTTATTGACCACGTTATCAGTCACAGTTCAGTATTTCAATTTCAGCATGTTATAAACTTGGTCATTGCATTCAGTCACTTCATGTTCAGAACTCTCAATATAGTATCATGTTTATCTCATATCATTGCTCAGTTATGTGCTTTGTTTCAGTTATGTTATTGTTTAGCTTTACTCTATCGTTCATGGTTAGTACCTTTCAAGTCCTGACGCATACTCTGTGCTACATCTTCTCCTGATGTAGGTTCAAGTTCTCAGCTTCCATATCATGCATATATCGGTTCCTGATCTTCAACTCAGCAGTATCAGTGGTGAGTCATCATTCTCCGAGGATGACATGCATGTTTCCTTTTTTTTTAGTTTTAGTTTTTTTATTTATTTAAGCAGGGCATGTCCCAACACTTCTAGTTAGTTAAAGGCTATTTTGAGACATAGTTATAATCAACTTTAGTAGTTGAGTTTGACTTTACAGTTGTTGTTGAACTCTCAGTATTTATATATTCATATTTAGTATGGGTATTCCCCATCATTTAAGTTATGTTATGCTTTAGCTTCCGCACACTATTTATTGATTCATATTATCTTTAGTATGCTTATGAAATGCCAGCGGAGCTTGGAGTCACTCGTGATCCTAGGTCCCGTGTCCGCGTCTTGGGGTAGCTTCGAGGAATGAAAAACTTGGTATCAGAGCACTATGTTTATGAGTCCTAGGATGTCTGAAAAGCCGCAATAAGTAGAGTCATTTTAATGGGTGTGAAGTGCACCACATCTAATGAGAATGAGGCTGCAAAGTGTTTTAGGAAAACTTCATTTTTCTTGTTACTCTTATTGTGCATAGGGTATGATCTAATTCCTTTTGAATAATAATCTCAAAGCTTGAAAATGAGGAAATGTTTTTAAACATATGAGCTGAGTATATTTTTGGAAGTAGTATTGAGCACCGATATAGGGATGAGTTCATACAACTCAGAGTTCTCGTCAACCATCTAGCCAACGTGGGTAGAAAGGGTCATACTTTTTAAGCACAGCTTAGAGGATCCACTTAGTTGAGGATGTCTTATACCCCAGAAAGGTATAAGACAGTTCTGGCAGCGTGGGCAAAATGCTATATCATCACATAGCTCATAGTGATGGTTGTCGGTTAGAGAATCTCCCAAATTGAGTTATTTGGTATCTTTACATACAAACTAAGTTATTATTGTATTTTTAAACTCATAGAGTTGTTATCTACTGTTTTAAATGCTTTATATAAACTGCATCTTTTTTGTTATTTTTATACTGCATTGAGTTGAGTAACCATGAGTTGAGGTTGAGTTGAGTAGAGTTGAAGTGACTATGACTCCTTCTTTCCAAGTTCAAGATTTCATGTTATGTTCAGTGTTTCCCCTTACATGCTCGTACATTCAATGTACTTATGTCATTTTGCTTGCATCGCTTCATGATGTTGATACAAGAGATCAACGTCATCAACATGCGCTTCGTTGATACCATAGCAGTTTGAGTTAGCTTTGGTGAGTCTTTTTATTATTACTCTTTTATTTTCATAATTTATTGTTAACTGTTTGTCTTCTAGATTATATGGTTTCACTTGTTCTAGCCATTTTATTCCTAAAGTGATATTTTCATCTCCTTGATATATTTTAAATTTTATCACTATTGGTACTCCTCCAATGATTATTTCCTTTTCTGTAGTTT
>JAJOOR010028171.1:0-21111 GCA_036250505.1 Solanum acaule | reverse complement strand
TTGTTATGTATTTGGCATTTTTTTATTAAAAATAAAAATATATTATACTATTGACTTGTCTCTTTATTATTTTCAACTGTTTTATATTTTAGTGATTTTGTGTTTATATTCTTACTTAAATTCTTGTTAAGTGCCTGTTTTAATATTATATAGTCTCTACTTTTTGACAAATTATTTTTCTCACTTTGCTTTTCGGTAACTGTTATAGTTTAGTTTTCAATTACTATTTTCTAGTAGTTTTATTTACCTATCATGCTATTATTATTTTAGTTATCAAACAGTTCTCTATTGATCTGCTCGATATGTATTGGTTGCTTTGGCCTTCAATGTTCTCTTTAAAATAGTGTTTGCTACTTTTTGTTATTAAAATTGGCCAATGAAAAAATCGCTCTGTCAGTTTTGGAGGCCTCTCCAATGTTAAAAGACGAAAATTTAGTTTAAGCTTATATATATTGTTTGTTAAAATTGGCCGATGAAGAAATTACCGTCGATTTTCAAGGCTCCCATGTATATAAAACAGATTTTTATTTTAAGTTATTATTTATTTCATTTATTTTTATTCGTATTTATTTACCACTAACACTTTTACTAAGTGTTTTTACAAGTACCCGGTGTTGCTTCACATTGAAGTTATTCGAACAAAGTTTGAACAATATTTGATTCATTATTGTATATCATTGACGATAGGCAAATTTAGGTCGTTTCATATATTATTGTTTTATTTTATTACTTGTGTATATTGTATGTTTAGTTTACTTGTATATTGTTTTATCTGCTCCTCAATATGAAAAAAATGAATTCAGTCGGGACCCACAGTTGTGGATTTCGAAGGAAACCTAACACCTTCCCTTCGGAACAACTTGAAACCCTTACCTAGAATCTAGTGGTTTCGTAGATCACTTAAATGGTTTCCTATTTTTTCTTAAAATATGGTGGCTACTCTTTTAAAATTCATTTTTTCTCAAAATTCTAAAACCGACTTAATTGATTATTTTTTGGGTCACCACGACGTTTCACCCTATTCGAATTAAGTAGGGATGTAAACATGCACCACGTGTTTTATTTTTTAGACTATAAATAGCCCAGCTGTGTTATTTTATTAATATCGAGTTTTTGAAAAACAGGAAAAGACGATTTGGGCGATCTTGCTGACATTATCTAGGGCTTTTCTTCTACTCCTTCATTTTGGTAAACACTTCTATGATCTTTGAACATTACTTGATGATGTTCTATTATATGAGTAGCTAAATTCCCTTATTCTAGGGTTGTTGCTACGATTAATGGAGTAATAGTATTTATTTCTAGCACGAGATGGTTTTTTTTTATGATTTATGCTTACATTCTTGTTTAACTATTTTAATGACTAATCAACATTAATATAAACTCATTGTCCGCTCTTGAACTCGCAAGACGAATGGCGGGATAGACCAAAGAATATGAAAAGCGTGTTCATTCTAGGGTAAAACTTAGAGTGTTTCGTATGTAGGATAGTATTATACCTATATGCCACGTTTGATCAATTTGCAGCTTAATGCTCTGCCATCAGTTCATGCCTATCCCCGCTTAACGATGTAGTTAGGCTGTCAATGGTGGTAGGCGATTAGAGGTCGGGACATCATGATCGTAAAATTAACCTTGTGAATAAATAATGAGGTTAACCTATCGAATGCTAGGATAAGTTATTATTATGCTTGAAATTGGTATATGCTACAACCCTGGAATATTTTCCCAAATTGCGAAGTTCCTTTGTTTGAAACTGTTTAGTTGTAGTGATTAATCTCTGAAATCATTTAATTCAGTTGATACAAACAAATTCCTAATTTTTTTGTCACATAAGTAAATTTATTTTAGTTACAAGAAAGTTAGTGTATGTTGATTTGAAGTCCTTTGGGTTCGATAATCCGGCTTGAAAGAGTCACTGTACTACTTGAGTGACCACATGCACTTGCTTGTGCTTTTGGACGCAAAAAGGTTTTCGTCCGAGCTATCCAAGGCCGGGCGGAAATCAAGGTTGGAATAGAGAGAGAGATGATGGATGGAGAGACTGTGACAGGGAATGGCGTTACCGTGGGACTAATTGAAAGGAATGTGATGGTGACAAGGAAAGATACGTTCCACCCAATGAGCGTCAAACGCCAAAGGAGCAAAGGGTTGACCCAGAAAACTTTCGCACGGAAGGTATGCTTGCACGCATTCTTAATAAAGTGGAAGAGTCGGACAAGGTGCTTAAATAAATGAAAGAGGACGTCTACGCACTCAATCAGACAGTCACTTCTCACTCGGTGTCCATCAAACAACTGGAAACGCAAATGGGTCAAATCGCATCTAATTTAAACCTAGGGACAAAAGGAGGTCTACCAAATGATACTTTGGCTAACCCAAAAAATGAACATTAAAAGCTTATCCACGTCGTGCCACAACGTTAAATAAGGTGCTTCTTTGGAGGCAACCCAAGATTTTATGCTTTTACTACTGTTGTTTGAATAACCAGTGTTAAATGTGCAGGTTGAAAATTTGAAATTTTGGGAAAATGAGCAGTTAGGCGAGCCAAAGGTCAAGTCGGCGACTTGCCGAATAGGTCAGCGAGCCTGACTTGGACCTTCGTTTGAACCACCTAGTTTGCTGGAGGTTCTGTAAAACTTGGTGAACTAAACTGCTACTCGGCGCATCACTGAGTGGGTCGGTGACGTAAGTAGTGATCGTCGACTGGCGCGCGAACTGAAGAGTCATTAAGGCCAGTCCGTTTTAAATTCAAAAATCTCCCTCATTTCATACTTTTCGACTTCCAAACTTTCAAAACCACATATCTTCTTACTTTCGTACTAGTTTACTTGCTTTTTGTTTGGGATCAATAACTCGAGAGGATTTTTGAATTGCGATTGCCTACACCTAGTTTTGGATGAGGTGTAGTTGAGCGTTTATCAAGGACCCGCATGAACTATTCTCCATTCTTTCCATTGGTTTAAATATATTTGAGCAACACCTTTAAGTTGGTAAGCGGCCAATTTTTCCTTTTCCACCGGCGTCACTCCCATGATCATCAACACCTTGTAAACCTCTTCAAATAACTCTTGAGTGTCTTCCTCAATCTTAGACCATGAAACTCTGGAGGATTCATTCTAGTGAGATCCATCACTCTAGATGTTGTCATGCCCATATGTGGGTTCACGGGGATCACAACCTCCCTTTTGGCTTGGGCCAATACTTGAAAAGTAACCCTAAACTCCATATTAGTCAGTTGCTCAGCCAAAGGATCAATCGGAAGTTGAGGAGCTTGAGGAGTAGCCTCTTGATTCACATTCTCTCTTGCATTCCTTCTAGCATACGCCCTTTGAGTGGCCATATCCTATAGAGCATCAGATAAGGATTAGGAGAGGAAAATTATAGAGTTAAACTCTATCGCACGACTTTAGAGTAATGAAAGAAGCGGAGTTTCCTAAATATCTTATAGGCTCTCAATTATAAATGTGGCGCGCTTTACACTCATGAACAAGACTTTACTTGATGTGGCTTATGAGACTTCCTAGGACCTTTCTAAACCTGGCTCGAATACCAAGTTTTTCACGACCAAAGGTTGCCTCTAGGCGTAACATGGCGTTTAATGCCCCGATAGGCCCCATACAAGCCGTTGGCATTCATTATACAAGATAATAAATAAAGAGACTTAAAAGATAGTTTCAAAATATAAAAGTTTTGTAAAGAAAATATGAAGTCTAGACATCGTCCCAAAGTCACCTAGTACATAAGAGTTTATCGAGGCGTATCCTGTACATCAAGTTCCAAAACTGAAAGTAAAGACAAAAGGAAAATCCAGCTCGGTCCTGGGGTGATGAGGACTCACCAATCTTCAATCTTCTATAGGAGATCCCTAGCCATAGAAGTGTGAATCTGTAAGGTCGGACCCTATATTTGGGGAAATGTAGGCAAAAGTATGCGTTAGTACAAATACGTACCAAGTATAATTGCCATGCATAATCATTTGAAAACATGGTTAAAAAGGGATATCTTCATGAGATGCAATGACCAAGCTTAAACATGATATAAAAAGGGTTAGGGGACATAAGTCATAAAACATGGTAAATGTAAATAACATCATCTTAGAACAAGTATGAGATACTTCTTGAAGTAACCATAGTTCATTATTGTGGGAGATTTACCTTTAGCCGACATATAAGACCATGTCAGTTATCAACACGGAATCTGGTGTCTACCCACACTGAAAAAGAGGTGTCCTACTTGCCAATGTAAGACTATAAGCTTCTAGCTTATGTGGATCCACTAACTAATGTATATCAAGGCAATCATCCCATGGGGGAACATAGGTATGGGATAAAGAGATTTCTACTAGAAACCCGACCTCTACTAATGAGAGAGCTTCCATCTCAATATCCTCTCGGTGCTAAGCGTAAATCACACAAAATAGTCATTTTCTTAACTTGTCTTTATTATACATGGAAGGGCACATCATATTCCCAATCCAAGCTAAGTCATATGTCATCCATGGAAGGGTACCATTAAGTAACCAATCCAAGCTAGGATTCATTAGAATAACTCCTTAATTTTGATTAATTTTAGGTGAGAAAACGTTTCCCATTCATGCATGGGGTAGTTATGTGAGCAACCCTCTCACATCAATTAACTTGATAACAACATATGTATGCTTTTCACTCTTAAATCAATCTACATCATATCTCATCAATTCCTTAAAAATGGAATAATTTCATAATTTACCTTTCATAGTTCAAAACCCACCTTCAATCATCAATATCTAGAAAACATGGGTTAGACATGCGATCATAGGGATTTATCATAAAATCATGAAATTATATCAATTCATGCATAAAAGTTCATAAATCAATTAGGTAAATCAACATTTAAAGGAATCTGTGACATGGAATAAAACCCTAACTCAATTGGAGAGTTCTAGCTTTGTAAATTGGAGAATTTAGGAACTCCATGGTGGAAAGGGCTTCATGGATGAAAACTATCATACCTCAATGCCAAAAGCTAGCCTTCAACGATGGAATTGGATGCTTGACTTGAAACACTAGGTTGACTCCTCATTCTTCAAGCTTTCTAGAGAGAGAGATATTTTGGAGAAGAGACTTGCTCTTCTTTTAAGAATTTGAGAGAATGATTTCAATTGGGGAAATGTGGGGTTAAAACACTTATATAGGACTTCTAGGTAAGGGAAAAACAACATAATGTTAGGATAGAATAATTAGAAAAAGATCGAAAAGCCCCCGACTTAAAGCTGACTCAACCACCATATAGTGTCCCTCACGAGCCGTCAAGGACCACACGGGCCGTGGTGGCAGCCGTGGTCCTTGACTAGTGGCCTGGGGAGAAGTCCCCTATTTCCTTACCCCTTCACAACCACACTGAAGAGCCATTTGGCTCTTCACGACGTGTTTAGGGGCTCGTGGGAGGAGGCCAACTAGGGGTAGGTTCTGCCTCCCCCACACGGGCATCATGAAGGCCCGTCCACCACCCCACAGGTTCTTTAGGCCCTCGTTGGAGGTGCCTTTGCTCAATATGTGCTGGCGGACTTGCCACAGGCTACCACACGAGCCGTGGTCCCCTTCACGAGCCATCTGGGGCAACGTGGAGGATCTTTGGTTCAGGTGTTGGCCTTTGAGTTCCTCCCCATTACCCATTTTTAGGCCTTTCACTAATCCATGGATTTATAGGTAGATCGATTGCTCCTGTGCTTTCAATGATATTCACATGCATGCCGTTCATCTCTCAAGTTATCATTCTACCCATAGTGACTAGCATTGTCAATTCCATCTTCGCTCATAGTTCTACTTGCGATTAGGGCACAACAACAACACCAAACAACAATATACTACAACTAAAAAAATTCACAAACTAACTTAACTAACTGAATTCTTACCCATCACTCCCTGCAATGGTGCCATTTTTCTATAATGCGTCAAAATACTCCCAAGAAATACCTAGAAGAGTAAGCAGTCGTTAGCAATAAACATACCCAACAAAGAGTCGGGGTTGAATCCAATAAGGAGTGATATAATGCAATGAATTTAATGAGGAAATTAAGAATACAAATGGATTCATTACAGAAATTAGAGCAAGTGGGTGGATGATTCCACCGAATTGAAAAAAAGGATTTTGGTATCAATTATAACGATTAAACAAAATTAAGGATTCAAACAAGTAAGAGACGAGACAGAGGTGTGGGGATTGGTATTGATGTCAAATAGGTACAAGTGCATGTTCAATAGTTCTAGACAATCATGGATAAGTTGGGCAATCTTCAATGACACTAATCTTCGTTCGATCTCAGAGCATCGTAACATAGAATTAATCTCCTTTCCTTCTCATCTATGTGAATCACAAATCAACCCAATACCTTAGTAAAATCTCTCTTTCAAGCAGATTTGACAATTAGAATTGAACCACAAATTCTTTTTCGACCAAACTATAGAAATCATACCTAAAATGCATGCATCAATCTATTTACCCATTTTAATTGATTCTTTCAAGCATCAATCAAACATCTAGACTAGGATTAAGTTTGCAACATTAACCCTTAAATTAATTTCATGCTAAATAACTCAAATACATGGATGAACAACAATAAAATAGAGTAAGACACAAGATCCACTAAATTAAATCAACACCCAACCCCATAATCACACCCCTAGAATTGAGGTTTTAGTGAAGAATCATAAAAGGGAAAGAAAGTATACAAATTATGTTTTCAACCATTGGAGAGTTGAAATTAAATAACAATCTTCAACACACAATTTGGTTTGAACCCTCAAATGCCAATTACAAGATCATTCAAAATACAGAAAAATTAAGAATATTTCTCAAAGGGTAAAATACTAATTAAAATCTCATACCAATTCTAAAGTAAAAGTTATGATCGAAATTGTTTTCTAAATCTGATACATTTTCTTTCTCCTTTGGAATATTTATAGTTTTCTAAAAAATTGTCCAAAATTTCATTGGTGACTAGTTCAGCGACACTAGTCGAGCCCTCCTAAAAAGTTCGGTGGATCATCATTTGCTCTTTAGCTCACCCTTCTTTTGCTTCAGGTTTCAGGTGTTTAAACTTTAGTTGGCGAACTCGATTGAGTCAGCCTTTCAAATTCAGCAGATCACCAATTATAACCCAGTTCTCCCATTAAGTTTTCATTTTAACTCAGAGATTTGTCACCTTTGGTGATGGAACTTTTAGCTCACCCAATGACTTTGGAGAATCGACGTTTCCCTTTAAGTCTACCAACATGCCTTGAACATTTTTAATTGTGAACACTGTCACATTGGGTGAGGTCTGGCGTATTGGGCGATCCGCCCTTGTGGTTAGGCGACCACCAGTTGAGACTTTATACTCCTTTCAATGTTTTTGACCTCTTTTTTATGTATTCATCCTTGCCTTGTCCTTTAGCCTTCATACCAACAAAACATTAAAATATCATCAGCTAGGACATAAATATGCATTGATGACACTAATTGTTGAACTGAATGGGCCTCAAATAAGTGGAAATCTACCACTCATAACTTTGACATATGATTTTCTCTCAATTTTTTTATATTCACCTTTATCTTGTAGCTATTGATGGTATGCTCTGCAAAATGTTGATTTATTAACTAATTATGATTTTACTTTGTTGGTAGATGTTTAATTGAATGTCTCGACCACACATATTTGGAACGTGATAAAGAATTTCATATTAAAGGAATTATATGTAACACTCATAGGTATAGAAATTATCTAACTTATAAAATAGAATTATCATTAGTTTTTTAGGGAGAGTGTTCTAGTTTCAGAAAAGGAACGAATTCAGCTAACATGGAGTGAAATAGTCGTATTATTACCATGATTTCATTTCTTTTGTTGGATAAAACTTTTCGAATTACAAGGCTTGCAATATTGCTTCAATCATAAAAGTTTGATCACTTTTGAGGTACAATAAAAGATTTAGGCCTAAATACCTAGATTATATCCTAATCCCAAATCCCAAATCCCAAGCTAGTCTCTTGATTATTTCACCTAAACCGTGATTTTCCACTATTAAGTCAAGTCAAACACTTCCCTAAAGTCACTACCATGGATTTTAAGGCATAATAATTGAAATACCATGTTAGGGGAGTTTACTTACCTTTATGGAGGATTCTGATGAAAAATTAATGAATATCACCCTAGGTCACCTCTACACTTCCCCAAAACGTCCATGCGTAGAATTGGTGCTTTTGGGGAATTTTCTACATTTCTAGTGTCTTACCCCACCATAGAGACCTAATCCTACTATAGCCTCATCACTGTAGAAGAAATTCCTGCAATAACGGGAACTAATTTGCACTTTAGTGGTATGTCACTCGCTATAAAAGTGTGCATGAGACATAAATTTAGAAATCCTCCCAAATTAGCATATTTTTTAACACACTTTAAAACCTTGACATTTCAAACTAATCCTTTCATGTCAAGTTCGATATTATGAGTTCTACTTACCCGAATTCACTTCTAAAAAGTCCTACATATTCCATGACGTCTTAGTAAAAGGTAAACAAACTCAACTTAGATGGATCACTCAATCCTTTCCTCGAATTACCCTAAACGTCATCTTGGTAAGTGATTTTGACCAAGCCTAGCCTAGCCTAAAATTTTCAACTTACTACTCCAAAAGTATTCTCGCCCAATACCTTTCATGATTAGCTCACCTATAACAACATGAATGGTTGTTATACTGATACATTAAAGTTGACCAAAGCCAAAACATAGTTCAATTGATATTAGGAATTTGATCGTATTTTTATATATGTCATTCAGATGACGTTTGTAGGATTACAAATTATTGCTAGACGGTTGGGATTACTCAAAGCATAAAAAAATTATAGTTCTTAGTTTTTAGGGTTTAATTATGTTTTATTAAAAGATTATTATAGAACGACCAAGACTCTCTCTCAAGAGTTGCATTTATCAAAGATGATGTTTACTTTTTTTTACATTAATGTTCTTCAGAAGTTTAAATTATATTAATTATTGCTTACAACTAGTTACGAGTAGCTAAAATCATAACTAAGGGTTAATAAATTTAAGGTAATTACGATGATAATAGATTATTTACATTAAAATCTTTACATAAAGTAGTGATCATTGTGTATAAAGGTTCTTTCGTATATATATTTTTTAAAATGGTTGCAAATATTAAGAACTCGATCGTATTCTGACTTTCTTGATAAAAAAAAGTTATGATTAGGAAAAAGGATCATTAACATGGATATGGGGCTACCAACCTTCATCTGATAACTTGAGCTCGAGAGATTATAGCTAACATGAGCTTTTGATGAATCAACAAATTAATTCGACACCCAAGTGTTAGTAACAACTTAAGGTGATATTTTGTTAATTGGGTCGAGAGGCTTTAGGAGACTTAAAAATTCGTCAATTTTTCATAATGAACACACCTGGATGATTTAATAGTACATTATTTATTTGAATTATGATATCTAAGAACTATAATGCTAGTTTGTCTCTTAGTATATATAAAAAATCCAACTAGTTAAAATAGTTAGTAGTTCTCTTAAAACTCCTAATTTTCAATAGTAGTTGGCAATTATAATTTCATTAGCAAGTTATATAGATTTCTAACAAACGACCTCTTTAATCCGATTTAAGGGTGTGATTGGGTGATAGTTAACTATTTATACAAAAATAATTTATTTTTTAGTGCTACTTTTCTTTTTTAAAAGACAAAAATTCAAAATAGGAAAAACATTTATCTCATACTGTTAAAATCTTTTTTTAACAACTTAACTAATATATATATTTTAAAAATGGATAGTATCTCTAAAAAGGAAAATACATCAACAATTTTCATATTTTGGTTACATAGTTATCACAATTCAATATCATATAAACATATGTTTAATTACTTATCAAAAAATGATGTTAGTTTTTTAGTGCTAATTTCTTTTAAAAAACAAAAATTCAAAAGAGAAAAAGATTTATCTAACCGTGAATAAATTAGATAACATCTCTAAAAAGGAAAAAAAATCAATAATTTTCAGGTTTTAATTAAAGAATTGTCATAGTTGAATATTTTATAGACATGTGTTTCACAATTATTCCAAAAATGATTTTAGTTTTTTTATTGCTAATTTTGTTTCCAAAACCAAAATTCAAAAAAGGAAAAAAAATTATCTCATCGTAGTTAGAAAAAAATTATACAAATTAACTAATTTTTATATATTGTATAGTATCTCTAAAAAGGAACTTAGTCTCATTGCCTGCAGGGAAAGAAGAAAAAACATCAATAGTTTTCATGTTTTGATTGCTGAGTTGTCACTTTAATACACTTACCTTTATAAGAGATCTGAATTCTACAAGTTTGAAAGTGGGCATTGCACTTGCCTATAAATTCTTCATACGGTCTCTAGAGCTAAAATGCACAATCAAGTTTCATCTCTTTGTTCAGAACAAGTCATATAGGTGAAGTTGACCTCTTTTTAGGAAAAAAAACTTTATGTTGCTTGACCTCAAATTAATATTTTTGACATTGTATCCTCTTCTATTTTGTTCTTTAGAATGTCAATTCATATGAAGCATCTTCATTGTCCTTTTTGTGACAAAATTGTTTGTGGTTATCATGAACTATTGAATCATAATTGTGGTTATCACGAACT
Source organism: Solanum acaule (assembly GCA_036250505.1). Taxonomy (NCBI): domain Eukaryota; kingdom Viridiplantae; phylum Streptophyta; class Magnoliopsida; order Solanales; family Solanaceae; genus Solanum; species Solanum acaule. Next base: position 10,455 of record JAJOOR010028171.1, on the reverse strand, counting down.
ATTGAGTCAAGTTCAATCTCGTCAAATAAACCAATCAAATGATATGTACACTGTAGAAGGTTCAAACATACTTAGAATACAATCATCAAAACCTTCAGAATCGGTCCAACATGTAAGAACGAGAATTGATTCACAATCAATACCATCACCACTGTTATTTCATCCAAGTTGGGTTGGCGGTAATGATAGTTGTACAAATTTGCATGTAAACCAACAACTACCATTGTCGCTACCGCCACCACCATCCTCATCAGATAGGTGAAGTTTTCCTCTTTTTAGGTAAAAATTTTTTATGTTGTTTGAACTCAAATATTAACATATTTTCTATCTTGCTTCCTTTTCTATATTCTTTTTTTCAGAATGTCAACTCATCTATCGTTGGTCCATTGTCCTATATGTGATAAAAGTGTTCACAGCTATCAAGTTTTTATGAATCATGTTCTATCTCATCCTCTTGACAATGAAATGGAGATAGACGCAGTACAAGGATCAAACAACCTAAGTGAATCATTACAAACACCTTCAGAATTAGTCCAACATGCAAGAACCATGTTGATGTCTACACCACCATCCTCATATGGTGCCCACTTCATTAGAGGTAACGATGATGGCAAAGTCATGCATAAAAATCTTCAACTACCAACACCAACACCACCCTCATATCCTGCAGGCTCAATAAGACGTAACATTGATGACAGAGATGATAATACAAATCAACAACTACTACCACCACTACCATCATATCATTCTCTCAGACATAGAGGAAATGATAATAACATAGGCGTGCAAGCCGACCAGTTACAACAAAATACTTCAACCGAAAAGAAGGACCTATATACGAGATTTAAATTCAATAGTTATTGATCAAAATAAACCGCACATGTGTATTTGAAGGACCACATATAAGAGAGATAATTTTCCTATTTTGGATCGATATGATCCATATTGTTTCAAATTCAAACCTCAACTCATTTGTGATAATGAAACTAGTGAGGTGGACTATGCTTAAAGCTTTAAGGAAAATAATATCCATGTCTAAAATATTTGTGTATTTTTATTTTATCTGTAAATTGTTTGAACCGTTAATTATTTGAATATTCTTGTTTATGTTTTCTCCTTACTCACAAAGTTGTATTCCCCTTGAAAATTTTAGTACGATATTTCTTGCAGTCATTGATTTAATTTTTGTGTGTTATCACTCTAAACTAAAACCTAATGCCCTATACATTGGTACCATTCACTCCAGAATTGTATGCATCACATAGTATATTGTTCTAATATAGATAAATTTTTTTTAATGAAATAGAAGTCCCTTGAACTTCTATGAATGGTACTTTATATAATCATAACTAAAATAAAATACGTAGTTGCACTGAACGAGATTGAGTTACAATTTTTCAAATGAAATATTTTATTTTCTTATAAAGGAAAACAAATGACTTACCCTACGCATTTATTACGTAAACTATTATTATAATCTTAGTTCTAAATTAAATTTTTTGTATGAACTTAAATATATTATTAAATAACAACTAGCATTACAAAATATATGAATTTCCAATTGAATTTTGATGGTACCCATAAAAAATTGACGTGTTAGAAACTTCTCTGATGGAAATCTCATAAATAAATACCATATGTCTTATGACATTTCTGTTACACACCGAATATTTCTAAGTTAAGATCCAAACTATTCTTCATTTACGTATAAGGTCGTGAACGGTGATTCTTAAATTACGCTTAGGTGCTAAGGTCAATTCTTTAGTGTGGGAATAAATTTAGAGAAGAATTAAGGTCACAAGAATTCTGTAGCACAATGTTGAGTTGAAAACTTCCTTACCAATTAAGTTTGGATATAAGATTATACTTGGGTAAACTTCAAATAACCGTATCTCTTAGAAAATGAAGAGTTACATGACCATAATATATCAAATTAAAAGTTATTTGAGTCTTCATTCCAAAGCCACAAAGTTTGCATCAATTGGAGTTCGGAGTAAAAAGTTATGCCCATTTGTCACGCCTCGAGCCTACACCCTGGGAGGGACTGGCACTCGAAGACCATCGCTGGCCCCAAGCGAACCCTTGGCCTGGCTTACTTAACTCAATGGAAAACAATATTCATACTTATAATGATCAATAACACTTAACTGAACTGAATACTAAGATAATTGAGAATGTTAAAAGTTGAACATTCAACTTGGCTAAAAGTGGAAACCCAAGTCTTAACAATAAGAAATGATAAGGAAAAGACTCAAAGGACTAACATCTGACTGTCTACGAAGCCTCTAAAAAAACTGAGATGGATGTTGGGACAAACCCACAACATCCTAATGAACTAACTTGAAAGCAATGAAAATAGATCCTCCGGAATGCAAGGAGGCTCACCGACTGACTCTGAACTGCTCACTGGATCAATGGTGCGCTGGAATGTCGATCCTAGTTACATGTGTCTGCATCATAAGACGATGCAGGACAACTGACATCAGTACATTGAATGTACGAGTATGTGAGTTGGAATGCTAAAACAACATAGGCTTGAAAGAGATTCTGAAAGAAACACTTACCTTAACTCTTCTTAACTCATGAATACTTAACTGAACTCATTTCAATATAAAATAGTTTAAAACAAGCGCAATATAAAGACGTGAGTTATCTAAATCATGCTCGCCCCTAATTCGGTGCTCAATACTACTCCAAAAATATACTAGCTCTTATGTTTTAAAAACATAGTTCTTCTGTGATTTGAGATTAGTGCTCAAAAACATAGATCAAAGGCTATCTTGGAAATCAAAGTTTCCCCTCTTGCTTCATTTAGAAAGGATTACTTTTTTTGAAAACTAGCCCGAAGGCTCTTTGGAAATCTCAGTTTCCGTTCTTATTTAAATGTGAAAACATTTTGAATCTCTTTGGGAATACTTAGTTCCCATATACTTTTAAAGAAATGAACTTCAACTTTATTCTTTACTGAACTCAAAACTTAAGTCTTAAAACAAAGTTAAAACACTTGCGAAAGACTTTTGGAAAACTCTAAGAACTTCTCTTGACTTTGATCTTAACTTTCCTTGAATTGAATTATAGATTCAAGGTTCATGATCTCATGTTTGTGGATGATTTCATGATGTTTAGATGTACTTTAGAGTGCTGGAATCAACTAGAAAACATGTGTACATTGTTAAGGAACAAGTACGAAAAGGTGGGGAACGAATGGGGAAAACTGGTATCCCTGGCGCTCTGAGAGGCGCGGGGCGCCAACCCTCAAAGTTCAGAGAACTTTCTGTGGCACTCTGGCTGGCATGTCGCGCCAGAGGACAAAGTTCAGAGGAACTTTTGTGGCGCTCTGGCAGGCGCGGCGCCCCAAGACTTTGCTCAGAAAATCCCCGACTTTTCTCTTCCGTTTTTCATCTCTAAACCCTCTAAACTTCAATGGTTCTTTCCCCAAACACTTAGGATCATTTATACCCTCAATACATGATAGATTCAAACCAAAATTACACCCAGAAACATGAATCAAATCGCAAGAAACTTCAACAAAACAACCCACAAGAATTCAAATGAATTTCATCAAGAACTCAAAGGATTTACTTTCAAATCACACATATTTCGCTGAATTGAATCATAATTAGCACATGGGTGAACTAACCCAATGCTATATGATCTCACATACCTTTTTAGGGATCACTCCCGACGAAATCCACAAGCTATCCTTGACGAAATCGACGAATCTTGCTTCCTCTTCTTCTTTCTCCTCTTTTCTCCTTTTTCCAAGCCCTAGCGTGAACTCTAACTTTTCTAAACTGACCAAAATCTGGTTTTACCCCAATTAATCTCCTAAAAACGAATTAGAATAATTAGGTAAGGAAAAGACTAAATTACCCTTCCAAAATCCGGATTAGACTTTCCTTAATCCAACAACCCAACTTCCAATGGGCATAACTTACTCATACGAACTCAGAATCGCGCAAACTCGGCGGTGTTGGAAAGATCATTCCAAGAGCTTCCCAACCATATCTATAAGTACACCTAACTCATCCTGATCTAGGAGTTATGGCCATTTGAAGTTGACTAAAACTCAACCTTTCCTAACTTAAACAAATTTCCAGATTTTCATTCTTTTCTAAAAATGACTATTTCCAATTATTAACTTTTTCCTAGTTATTTCAAATTGCGAGATGTTACACCATTTTACTAGACATTGTCTTGCCACGTGTTGACCGCGCGGCCGAGGCAATTTCCACGCAGCTATGCGCCGAGGCAGCAACTACTGCCTTCCTATACAGTTGACTACATGCCTGAGGCATTTTCCACATAGGTGCGCGGGCGTCTGAGTCTGGTAAAAATCACTAAATACGTAGTTCACCTCCTTAGTTCATAAATTTACCCTAGAAAGAGATGTTATCAAGAAACTAACTTCCTACAACATTCATCCAGCATCCAAGGTAGGATTTTACCGTAGAACTTCATAATTTCTTCATCTTAATATGAATTAATATCTCCTACTCCTGAAATTCATAGAATTTTCAAGAAAGTTCCCAATGAACTCACCTCTAAGGATGAAGAAACAAATTATTTCCATCTTTTCATCCAATTATCTCACCTTTCGGAAGTATTTGGAGTGTATAAGATATGTAAGATCATTCATAGTGTTGGACTAGTTCACCCTCATGCCCTACATCTCAATTTAGTCAAATCTAGGGTTTTACCCTCACTTTTATAAAATTCTTCATATGAGTTATGTTTTCGTTCTGAATTCTAAATTCTTATGTTATGAGATTGCAATATTATGTGCATTGATATCCTTGAGTTATCGTTCATGCTTAAATCTCACATGAACCCTAGTTGATGAGATATTTATTGAAATCCTCTATGCATTATTTTCATGCATTGGTTTTGGAATTTTAAAGTGGGTTCAAGAGTATTTTTAAGGTATCTTTTGAGAAAAGTTTAAGGGAACACAAATGGTTCCAAAAGTACTATTTTCACATTGAGAAAAGAACTACTATTTTTAAGAAGAGCATAAAAGATTTTCAAAAACATTTCAGTCAGATAAAGAGAAGTTCAGTTACCCCTTAAGAAAGATAATATTTTTCACATTGAAAAGAGAGTACTATTTTCAGAAAAGTATAAAGAGTTTTTAGAGTATTTCAGAAATATAGAGTACAATTCAATTACCTCTTTAAGAGGCCCTTTTGAGTAATTATCTCAACCTAATGAGTATCCTACATGAGCATACATATATATCTTTTGGGAGTAGTATTGAGCATCAATATGGGAGAGAGTTTAGACAACTGAAAGCCCTCATAAACTATGTAGCCAACGTAGATAGGATCGTACCGCAAGACGGGCGACTCCTCACCTACCTCAAGAAGGCTTTTTAGTGAATCCATCAGTTCAGTTGTGTTCTATAGTCCGACAAGGTATAGGGTGGCTCTGGCAACGTGGGTAATACATTATATCATCACAGGGCTCATAGTGACAGTTCTCGGTTAGAGAAACACCCCAGTAAATTAAAGTAAAGTAAAATTTTTATATATACATTTCAGTTCAGTATTTACTATTATTTCATTCCTAGAGTAAGAGCTTAAATGATTTTCATCATGCTTTATACTTTATTTCAGTTGAGTTACTTTTTGCCTTTCAGTTCAGTTATTTATTTTATTCAACTCTATTACATACTCTTACATTTAATGTATTGATGTCATTTGACCTGCAACATTTCATGGTGAAGATTCAGGTACTTAGGATCATCAACAAGAGTTCCATTGAGATTACATCATCCACTCATCAACTTTTGGTGAGACCTCATTGCTTTTGGAGGACTCTAGATTTTTTTATTTGTTAGTAGTAGAGCTTGGAGGTGTTGTGAATCTTGTCCTGACACCTATCTCTATACAGTTTCATAGATAGACAATCTTGGTCAGTCTTGTATTATTCAGTTTCAGATGTTTTATTTAGAATTTTATGTATACTACTTTGTATTTTCAGATAACTTTGAGATTTAATAAACTGTTTTAAAACAATTCTTCACTATTGATGCTTGTGTATGCATGAGTAAGTCTTCCGCTTAGTAGCCAATCAGGAAAATGGTTCTCTAGGGGACCAATAATGTTTCTCGAGTGCCGTCCACGTCAAGAGTGTAGGCTGGGGGAGTGACAATTTCAATGAAAACTTCAGCTGAAATTTTTTTAGTAGTATATTATACAACACTTGTTTTAATTTTTAGTTTTAAAAAAATTACATTTTAAAGATTTATTTGACCTCAAACATTTTTTACTAACTTTGGAACTACTTTTTGTTACCAAAATGTTGGCGACTACCAAATATTCAACAAGTCATTCAATTAGTATCCAATAAATCATAAACATGAAGAGATACACACAACAAAAGGTTGAAGTAGACCTCGTGTAGCATTAGTAAGATCTGCACTGGAACCACCATTTCATTCATGTTCAATTACTTACAACCATTTTTACCAAACTATTTATGTAAACTAGCGTTGATAATTGCTTCTGTTTACCAAACATGTTGAGGTGCAAATGTAATAAGTATAAACAAAAATGGGAATCTCTTTTGAGTTCAAAAGTCCATTCATTTACGTGTTCAATTTTCTTATTAGAGAAAGCCTTGATACATTTTAGTCTTCTTATGTTGATCATGAAATTAATATGGATTTATGACATAGTATAATGTATGATGTATTGAGTGTACATCTGTAGGACTATATATATATATATGATAAATTACTTGTGATTTACATTTTTATATGTGTAACACCCCGTATTCTACGTGTATGTAACTGCCCGTATTATGCATATGCTTGTTCTATTCTTGTGATACTTGACATAGCCTGATAGTATAGGTGAGGGACCATGTTTCTTATATGATTAGCGTTGGTTTAAATTAGCTCGAAAGGTGATGTGATGCCTTGCAGGTTTCAACATGTGTACTGCAAATTAACTCCAACGGGACTATTTAAACTCGAGACAGTAAGGTGGTAATTGAGCTTAAAGGTGAAAGTTAAGTGCTAAGTTAAAGCAAAAGGGATTAATATTTAGAAAATGGAATAAAATAAGTGAGCTGCTTGCTTGACTTAACTAAGCTAGTAGGTGACAAGTAGGTGCATCACCTACTTTGACTTATTGACCAGTCCAAAGGACCAAGTAGGTGCATCACCTAGTTGAGCTATATGGATCTAGTTAAAAAGGCCAAGGTTTATGGATAAGATTTGGGCCTATGCTAATGGACTCACTTGAGGCCCAAATTAAGTTAAATAAAAGGAAAATGAAACTAAAGCCAGGCAGCCAAATCTGCCAAGGCCCAATATATTTAAGCCCAAGTGAAAGCAAGTAGATGCATCACCTAGTTTGACCTTTTGAGCTGCTTGATGTACATAAGCAGGTGCATCACCTACTTGACCAATTAGTGGCTGAAAATGGACCTAAAAAAAGGGAGGTTCTAGAGGATATTCTTAAAGGTTAAGAAATCTCAATATATGATATATTGACTGCTATTCTCACTCATTGTTAACACACAATATTGAGAATTAACTCCAACTCTCTCTCTCTTTTCTCTTAAGGATTAAAATAGCAGCCTTAAAGTTCCTTCTAGGGTTCTTGAAGAAACCCTCATATCTGCGAACCAAGGTAAGAGAAACACTTATGGATTAATCTTAATTCTCCCATGGAAGACTAGAAAACATGTTATTCATGCTCAATTATAAGTAGAAGGCAGAAGTTCCCACAAGCTACTGCTCACTTTCCTTAATTATTAAGATACTTTTCTATTCTTCTTTGGTTTAAGTGTGAAGGAAAGTTAAAGTTCTAGAAGAATTCAAGTTATAAGGAAAAGTTGCAGTAATTAAGGTAAGGTGACTACTCCATTTTCTTCCTCCTTATGTATGAGTTTGAGTGAAGAATTATGGGTGTGCTGTCATAAAGAACTCAAGGGGGTGGTGAGTTCAATAATGGGTTGTATGATAAAGAATATGTGAGGTTGTTTTATGTGTATTGTTGTTGGTGCAGCTTGGATAATCTTGGAAAAGGATATATAATGTATGTATTGGGCAGAGAAGGAGGGTATGATGATACACATTATTTTAAGGGTTGTATGGGCTCATTATTCGTCAATGTTAGCTACTATTTTATGGGGCTCACAGTGTGATAGCTGCTAATTTTAGTTTATCATGACTTATATTGTAGATTAAAACCTAAAAGGGGAGGTTGAATCGTGATAGTTCTATTGGTCAGATGATAAGGTATGTAAGGCTATTCGATTTCCTATTTCTTTTGCATGAATCCAACATTTGCATTACAAAAAGTAAGCTTTCTAAGTGTCCTTGGTAGTGACTGATCCATAGTTGCAGTTCCTACTCCCTAGAGCAGTAAAGTGAGTACTCTAATATGAGTTTGTTACTAAATGTACGTGCTTACTCTACCAAGTATCAACATGCAAGGTTTAAACTTGTTTCATCGTCAAAGTACCCTTGGCACGTATTCCCTTTATATAAATCAAAATGATCCTAGGTTACACATGGTACATATTTTTATATGTTGGATATACAATCTACCCATATCATGCCAACTTGTTTCAATTATCTATATATATGTCATCTTTTCACATATTCATATGTTCCCTTTATTGGTTATTACTCCTATTGTGTTAGACTACAATGTTACCTCACAAGATCCCTACTTGCACTATTGTACATTTTATATGTACTTACTTGGAATATGTATCCGTCCTAAAGTTGAAGCTGCCCACGTTCTCCCTTGGTTCCACATTCACGTATACCTTGTATTTGATATTAGTTAGTGAGTATTTGGCTATCATATAGAGTTCAAATCTCTTGGCTGAATGTTAAATGTCTTCACTTGATATGTCCTTCAATTTGAGATGTCAAAATTCTTACCGAGTCATATAACCTCCTAAGTATTACACGTTCATGTCACATTTGCTTCCCATGTCATTGTTATTATCGTAAGTCCATATTCATATGTCTTTTACTACTAGTCCATAGTTCCAAATCTCTATAATTATTATGACCACCAAAACAACAATCTCAAAAGAGTTATGATCATCAAAAGAACAATCTCAAAAGAGTTATGAACTGAAACAACAATCTCAAAGATTAAAGAATCTAAGTAAAGCAATTTGTATAATTATGGGTGGTAGCCCAGGGGCAAATGCCTAGCATGGGTCGATCCTAATTGGTATAGAAGGGTGGCAGATTAGGGGAGAAAGCCTAGCATAGGCCGATCCCAATTGGTATAAGAGGGTGGCAGCTCAGGGGCGAAAGCCTAGCATGGGCCGATCCCAATTCGTGGAATTATGAGGACAGCATCCCAGGGGTTAAAATCCTAGTATGGGTCATCCTCTTCTACCGCTGATCAACTGGTCATTTGTATCATATGTCTTATAAATATTATAATGCAAAGAAAAGTAAAGAAAATAATGTAACATACACGATTCCACAAGTATAAAGCAAATGTGGTCTCTAATCCTTATCTATTGGTATTTGGTTTCACTTGAGCTCTCATTTTACATATGGTTGTATTATGCCTTACATATTCAGTACATTCTTTCGTACTGTTGTCCCTTATTAGGGATGCTGTATTTCAAGCTGCAGGTACAGGTACTCAACTAGTAGATCTCCCCAATAGAAGCACATGATACTCAGCGATTGTTAGTGAGCTCCACGTTGATTCGGGGCTTTGTCGAGTCTTTACTATGCGTAGTTCATAGTGGTACAATCATGGATTCCAATAGAGGTTTTGTAGACATTGTAAAGCTATCATCTGAATTCATAGTTTCACTTGTCACATGTATCGGTTCAGCTAGTCAACATGTGTTGTATATGAAGCTTCTCATTAGTAAATATATCTGCATAGTAGTAGTTTACTTTCTCATCATAGGTGACATGTAAAGCATGTGTTCATATGGTACTTGCCCGCCTCACCTAAGGTTGGGGTGTGACAATATGCATTCATCTTCTTTATGAAATACTTATCCTAGGAAATTGAAAAAGGGCCAGTGATGCTTACTTAATCATTATGATTTATCACTTTACTCATTATACAAATCCTTTTGTAATGCTATTATTGATTCTTAAGTTGTTACATCTCTCGATTGGAATCACGCACTTCTCATGTGGAGTTAATGTGGTGTTATGTTATCTTTCTTTACATATGATTTTCCATTCGTTTCATTGTATTAAGTTATAGTAGATGTTCTATGCGTAGTTTTGGTATAAGATTGATATATGGTTTTCTCTCGAAATTTATACAAATGTTATAATATTCACTTTTATCTTGTAACTATTGATAGTATGCTCTGCAAAATGTTGATTTAATAACAAATTATCGTTTTACTTTATCGGTAGATATTTAATTGCATGTATTGGCTACACACATTTGGAACATGATAATGAATTTCATATTGAATTAGTTTTATATAATACTC
>JAJOOR010028170.1:0-21025 GCA_036250505.1 Solanum acaule | reverse complement strand
CTTCAAATCGATCTTTTCCTTTATATTTTGCAAATTCAGATGAAATAGCACAAATATTTACTAAAATAGAAGAAATAGTTGGATAATATTGACCAGAAACAACATTTGTTGCTTTATAAAAAACACTTAAAAATTCAATAAGTTCTTTTGTATTTTCCCAATCTTCATAGCCAATTCTCAAATTCGGGTCCGCATTATGAGCATTAAAAACTAATTGTACCGGCTCTTGATAAATATAAGCAACTTGAAGCATTTCAAATAAAGAATTCCATCTAGTGCATACTTCTTTTGGAACTTTTCTATATTCAAGTCCACATTCTTTACAACGATTTTTAAATTCTGTAATTCTAGCTTTTATTTTAGCTTTAAAAATCCAATTACAAGCAAGTCTAATTTTTTCACAAGAAATTCCAAACTGAGAAACATCATCTTATACTATCAAATTATACACATGTGCGGCACACTTAATATGAAAAGAATCATTACCAATTGGACAAAGTCTACATTTTAAATAATCAATTGCTTTTAAATTATTAGAAGCATTATCTAAAGTGACAATCATTATTTTATCACATATTCCATAAAATTGTAAAATAGAGCTTATTTTTGTTGCTATATAAGAACATGTTTTAGTTTCTTCAACATATTTATATTCTAATATTCGTTTTTGCATGTTCCATTCATGGTCAATCCAATGGACAGTAATGATAAAATAATCATTACCATTAGGACTACGTCCCATATCAGAAGTAATAGATAATCTATCATCATAATAAACAAATAAACAACGAAGAAAATGACAATATTCTTTTTGATATTTAAAAAGATCACTTTTAATTGTACTTCTTGGAATACCTTCATAATCTGGGTTATACAATTCCCGAATATACTGAATAAAACCAGGATGTGAAGAAAATGAAAAAGGTAAACCACAAACAACAACCATTTTAGCTAGTTCTCTACGATCTTTTTCTTTACTATATGTGCGGTGTGTGCTTCGGCTAGCCGGGTTAGTTATATTTAATACACTTTGAACCATATTAGAACCTCCAACTCCCATAGAATTTTCAAGTATGGGTATTCCACTTCTATTAGCCCTTTCTATATCATCTAGGCGAGCAAATTCTTTATTACACTTTCTCAAATGCATTCTTAGTGGTCCCGTTCCCCCTTGTGTACCCGTAGTCACATGTTTCATGGTCAATTTACATTTCGTGCAATTAACAGTAGTTTTTTCCTCATTTTGTACCAAAAATTTCCATACTAAAGATCTTTTAACACGTACAGCGGCCTTTGAAAAAGTAGGTAACGAGGGGACTTCATCTTGTTCCGGTAATTCGGTAGCCGGACTAGTAGGAGTAGGGGTCTCATCATCTTCGTCATTTATTTCTACTTCCCCATCTAATTCTTCCTCAAAATTAGTAAAACATCTATTTAAAGTCTCATGATCTACTATATTTTCGGAATTAAATTCAATAGGTCGTGAGTCTCGTGTAAAAGAAGTTTCATCAACATGAGTATAATCATTAGTATTAATTCTAAATCTAGGTGCCAAATTTTTAGAACTAGAACTAGTTCCTCCTCCTCCCCTATTATTTTTTCTTTCCGACATTGGTCTTTTACCACTATTTCTTTCCAAATTCATGTTCAAGTTTAAAATAATTAAATATTATGAAAAACAAGCAAGATAATATAACAAAATAAAATAAAATAAAATAACTTAATTAATAAACAAATAAAAAATTAAAGTTGGAACGAATGTACCGAACATCTACGTAAAAGTAGACGTATAACCAAAGTCGGAATTGAGAGATGCCAATTGAAGCTTCCGATTTACTTCAAATAAATCTCCAAACTTCAAGTCAATATCACAAAATAATAATTATTAATTTATGAGAGATTGAAAATTAAGAGATTTTATAAGATGTTAATGAAATAGTTTGTGAATTTGTGATTTAAATGAATAATATGGGTATATTTATAATGTTAAGGGGTTAGAGAGGGGTGGGGGATGTTTTGAGCCGTTTTGGGCCCCAGCCCAACGGCTATAAAACGTTCAACTTTTAAAAGAATAAAAAATAAAAAATAAAACCTAATTGACCATTGAACCGAATCATCCGGTCCGGTTCCAGACCAGAACCGATTCTTACTGAACCGAATCAACCGGATAAAAAACCGGGTTCCATTTCGGTACCGATTTCGGTACCTATAAGACCAATTCGTTACCGGTTCAACCGATACCGGACTTACCGGTACGAGAACCGGACCGGACCGGCCTAAAATCGGTCCAATTACCACCTTAGTTGTAGGTATGTTGCATGGACAAAATTTGTATGTTGAATCCATTTCTTCTTCATCTCCTATGCACAAGAGTGTAGACCCATCTTCATTTTGCAGTGTTGAGTTCTATTATAAGAGGGTACGACAAAAAATTTATTTGGTTGCAAATCAACAAAGACCTTAAAATACAACAGGGTATGATGTAGATTCTTCGTCTTTCCTTTTTTTTTCCATTCATTTATGCTATTTTGAGAAGTACCAAAATTTTCATTTGTAAATCCTAAATGTTAGACTAAACAGAATGGGAATTTTTCAACAATGGCTACTCACCATTGGTATGGCAAACGGTGGCAAGTCTAACGAGAAAATTTACTCAAAAAGAATTCTGGAGGTAAAGCACCGAAAGAGTTTTGCTTAATGTTCGTGTTGATTGTTATATTAGCTCAAAAACAAGGAGAAAATAGAAATGATAATACACGCGTTCGGATTTTGTAGCTATAGGTATTTGAGATTGAATAATATTTGGTCAATTAGGCTAGAAGAAGCAAGTGTGTAGTGTAAAAAGCTGATGCAGTATTCAATTTTGCTCTATTTTAATGAACTTTGGACTTTGGAACCTCAAATATTAATCAGATTTATGGTATAAGTTGCTCGGTTTGTTGTTGAGTAATTTGAAAAGTTGAGTCGAGAATTTTGAGGTTTTAAGTTTAAATTCTAATGAAAGCAAAAATATTAAGTGATCTATTCCATATGTTTAAGTTTTAGTGGACAGAGTTATCTGGTAACTATCTTAGAGTTAGAAGGGTGCTGTGTGAACTTAGTCGAGGTAGTGAGGGTGTTATGTGAAATTAATCGAGGTACACACAAACTAGAAATAGTAAAATATTGTGTAAGATTAATCGAAGTATGCATAAGCTAATCCAGATACCACTTTATCAAAATAAAATTTTGCCTCTTATTACAAGATGCATGGTGTTTAAATAGGAGTCCTCCCAATCATAGTTGTACATAATACTATTCCGCTGGATACCTTGTTACCTCCCATCAGCACAAGTGCCAAATAGCTCCGACTGATTACCTAGCAAATAACACAAGGTTCAACTGCAGTAGACATCTAAATCCCATCCATGGCATGAAAAGTAGCAAACGAACTACTTGAACACCTGTGATACATTCCTTTATCATGACTTGTGCAGCAGTTCAATTTCAACTTGAGACTAACAAGACCAACAATATATGCAATAACATACCCGATGTAATCCCACAAGTGTGGTCTGGGGAGGGTAGTGTTTACACGTATTACGTCCAAATCGCACACGCAAATGAATGTGCTAGTTCAAGTATTAAAGTGGCTCTTATAAAGAGTTGGGTATCATACCCACAAGGACTTACGCTTAGAATCATTCAATTTCTCTAACTTTCAGCTAAGCACAAGTGTTATCAAAATTTCAAAAGTGATTTATTATCTAATTCTAAGAGTGTAACAAAATATAACAAACACGATTCAATTTCAAGGGTTTAAAAATAGTAACTGAGTAAAGTCCAGGGCTGCAACTTTTATCAGGATTCATGCAATGAATATCATTTAAATGGGTTTATATCAACTATCGAATCAATGAATTACATAGTTAAATGTACGATCATGGTCTCCCGACCTTTAATTGCCTACGATAAATAACACCCTAACTACATCGTTGAGCGGGGATAGGATGGATTAAGTACCGAGCATTACGATTTCTTCCTGTATAGTGACCCTAGCATGGATTCTAGGTATATCCCTATCCTAGATACAAATTAACCCTAGTTATTAAGAATTAATCATGCTCCTTATGTCCCATGTTCTATCCTCTTATTTCCCTCCCGAGTTCAATTTGGACAATATATTTATTTCAATGGTGATTAGTCACAAAATACGGAAAGCAAAAACATAAGAAAGATTCATATGATAATTGACATTAACCCAATAAAAACTCAATAGATTACAATCATCCTGTAGCCACAGCCCTAGAACTAGGGTATTTAACTACTCATAATCCAAGATACGATCAAGCAATGTTCAATAAAGATAAAGAGATCGAAAGGAAAAGAGTTTAGGAAAGAACTCTAAAAATGGTGAAAACATTCTCCCAAGTTGTCGTTATTCAAAACCCAGAAAAAGAATATTTTAATAAAATAAAATAATGATCTATTTATACTAAAAGTCAAAATAGCCAAAACTGGGACATCAGGGAGCAACGCGGAGAGGCTTTGCAGATTTGATTCAAGGCACATTAATCTTCTCCGCAACGCGAGCACTCCACGGAGTGTTTTGCCTCAAACTCACTTCGTTGAATTAAATTGGAACTCTCTCTCCGCATCACAGAGTGCTTTACCTCAATCTCGATTTCGCAAGCCAAATTATAATTCCATGGCGCGACGCGGAGAGGATACGGAGATGCCTTAAGTGCCATTTCCTCCAGCTTCTTCCTTGCTTTCTTTCGATAGGATCTTTTGTGTTCACCCTTTGTCAATTTTTGTGCTCGTTTCTCCAGTTAAACTCTCTTACACAACTAATCATATTGGTCAGCTCACAAACAACCAAAAGACTCGATAAGACTATAAACCAACACATATTGAATTCAAACTTAGCTTAAAGACGGGCATTATTAGCTTTCTAGGCATATAAATATGCCTAAGATCATTGCCCCACACTTAGAGTTTTGTTCGTCCTCGAACAACTTACTAACTACTCCTAGACGTAGACTCACTACTAGGGAATTTGTGCATCCGCTACTTTCTTCCAAGGATCTGTAACCAGTTAGCACATGCATGATTTCATTCAAAGTATGCATGACTCATATAATTGACTCGACAACTTTTAGCAACCAACGCATTCAACGACATGTGCACCATTACATATCACCTATCATTTGTACAACAAGTGCCCCTCACTCCAAAGAATAGTCCACACACTTAACTTAGAAAATTGAATATACTTTAAGGACTATGCAAACATGGTACACTCTCACTCAACAAAAACATCAAACATGCATGCATTGACAACCATAAGCTTGCCATTATGCACATCTCTCCTAATAAAGTGTGTTATGCTCAAAATCAAATAGGACTTGTTCCGGTTGTAATATAGGCTTAAAGAAAGGGAGGATTCATTTAGATAAAATTAGTGGCTTATCCTCCCTAATGCACCATATTCAACTTTAATCTTACATTTACAACTATTTCTTTTCGTCGGCCCCATTTTTTCTTCATAGGTTTCCACTAGTGTTACCAAACTTGCCTTTTATTTCTTACTCGCCCCTTAATTTCTCCTTCTTCTTCTTTTTGACACTCAACAATAGCCATCCTTGACTTAGAGATTTCTCTCGAGTTATGGTGCATAATGCCCTTGAAGGGCTAGGGACATCATTAAGGTAATCACTAAGTTAGCCACCTTCAATTTAGGTTTTTAACCTTAGTCGAAGTGCACAATGTCCTAAGGGCCAGGGCCAATCTCAGATTCACACTCATGGGGTATAATTTTACCTCTTCTTTTCACTCTTCCCCAACAAACTAAACATTTCCACCCTATTTACTCTTTCAGTTGTTTTCACTTTTCCTTTTAATGTAGTGCATTAGGGATTTGGGATCAAAGCTAACAGTATCAAGAAAAGGGATCAGGCTTCATTATGTGGGTTAGAACAAAACTCAAGGCTAAAAAGGCTCAATTTGGCTATACTAGGGATATTATTTCTGAACAGGCTAAAATTCCAGACAATTCAAAGAAAGCCTATTATCATCTTTTAAACATAGTGACACTTGTATTTCACTTCAATAACATGCCGGGCAAGTTCTAGACTTAAATGCATTCATGGATACTAAAACTCTCTCCACACATGGCACTAGTTCTAATCAGGAATGGATCAATCACAACAACACAATCAGATCATGCACAAGGTACAATTTAAGCTTAAGTTGCAATCAAGTCAAATACAAAAAGTTCAACTGCATTCATATATCAATTTCCAGCATGCTTTTCATACATCATCTTTTTAGAATTTCAGCTTCAACACAACCCAACCTAAGACTCAAATGATGAAATTGCCCTTAAGACGGTCGTCATCCATCTATCATTGGGCAACGTTACTCAACTACAATTACTGAATCAATCCTACAAAGACAAAATATTTTTGTATTTTGTACGGTTCAAAGGGACTATCCTTGGCCAAAGAACCGAAAACAACCTCCAAGGAACCCAAAATAAAATAAACCAAAGACAAAATAGACTCTAACAATGTTCAACAATAAAAAAAAAATATACAGACCAGATATGTTTTTCACCCCCACCCCACACTTATACAATAGCACTGTCCCCAGTGCTTTTCAAAAAGTCAGAATAGTTCAAAAGGTAAGGCGAAAACACTCCCTGATTAGTCTTCCATCGCATCACCCCCGTCGGCCTCCTCACCGGCCTGAGCGGGGTCTATCTCCTCCTCCAAGTCATAATCCACATCTTAGCTAGTACGTGCGTGTTCCTCATCGGTCAGAATATCATTATCGATCGGCTCACGAAGCTTAGGTCAATGCCAAGTAGTGCCTTGACATGGTCATTTAGAGGGTAGCGCCTCTCAACCTCGCCCAACTGCAGATTAGTAGAAGCCCGACAACCATTCTGATGGCGTAGCATCTCTAAGCCATACATCCTGGCCGTAATCAACTCATCACGTCAATGACGCTCAACAGTGGTGAGAGTTGGGCCAAACTGAGTGTCACGCCCCTTTGTCTGAGTAATGTCCACTGATGCTGGATATAGAGCTGCCATGTAGTCCAAATTTTCTTCAGGAACACCTATAGCACGACACATCTTTGTAATCAGACCATTAAAAGCATACCTGTGGCCTTTATGAACTCGGGCCTTTCACATAACAAATTTCACAATGGCTCCGATATTCAACTCTGTTCCAGTCATCAAGGCATACACCAAGCACACCCTTTTGCGAGTAATATTAGTGTAGTGGAGACCCGGTATCAAACAGTTCATGACCACCTTCAGCCAAACGCATGCCCCTCGAAGCATGTAAGTGTAGGGAATAGATTGGTGATATCTCTTCCCAATATCCTTAGTCCATTGATGGACTGTGGACAGCACAAAGTGTGTCGGATGGCCTGGTATGGAGGGTGTATGACCAACCATGTTAGCACTAGTGGGTCTGCGTCTTGTGGTGTACCCAATATATCATTTATACTTATGGGTGTGATGGGCACATTCCTTCCTCTCACCGTCACATAGTGGGATCTTGCTTCACGCGCCTAGTTGGCGTAAAACACCCGGACCATGTGCAAGTTGCACTCTTCCGGTTCAATGAAGATGAATTTCATCCCTTGCTCCCTAATCTGCCTCAGGATCTGTGGGAACTCATGTGCCAGACTGTCCCTGTCGATAGACACATCGGAGAAATAAGAGGCATTGATATGCTTTTTGTACCAAGCCTTGCCTTCCTTGGTGACCGCTTTAACTCCAAACCGCCTAGTTTGGCCTTTGCGGACTGCAGGTGCGAGTGGGACATTCCCACTTCGGGCACGTTTTATATGGCTTGACGTGGCCACTTCTTTGTCAGGTCTTTGTGAACTTAACATGTTTACCTGCAATCATAACAAAGTTTAGCCCAAATGACTACATAACAATGATAAAAATATGGGTGGTGTGCGCACACCACCCCACAGTTAGTCCAAAGTAATCAGAAATCTAGGTACCCAGACTTCCCACAGGCATACACAAGTAAAACACATCAAACAACCTCAAAACCCCTTCCAAATGATGCATACAATTATCGGTGCTACTCAAGAATTCACAACACCCAACATATGCAACAATTTCAGACCTAAGCAATACTCCATCAATAGCAGAAGGACTTTCTACTCAGACTTCGAAATCCCACACAGGTTACAAGAAGAAAGCCATTTGAGTCAAGCATGTACCATTCGTGTTACTCAAGAATTCACACACTGAAATTTAGACACCCAAACTATACCCATCAATTGCACCAAATTAACCCACAAATGATTAACCACGTACAATCTACTCAAGAATTCGAAAGTAACCACCAAAACTTGAAAATCATTGTCAAACATTCATAGCCCACATCCAACAGTAAGTGATATCTATTCAAGGATTCAAAATCACTCAGACAACAATATTACACACAGCCCTACAAACGGAAAATACACCTCCAAACTCCCACAATATGAGAAACCATCAACCCATAGCAATACACATTCAAACAGGCTTAGAATCGCAAGAACAAAATATAAGCACATACCTGGCGACGCGTATTTGTAGAAAAATGGAGGAGAGAAGAGAGGGAGTTGTTGCGCGATACGGAGGAGAAAAGGAGAAGTCGCACAAGAAAAGGAAAGGGGAAAGAATCGCGTGAAAATTGGGGGAATAATGGGGTTTCTTCGGTGAAATTGGGGTAATAATGTCGTTTCTTCAGTGAAATTGGGGTAAAAAAAGAAGACTGGGTCGGTTTATTTCAATTACAAAATGGGTAAAACCCGTTTCATATAATGACAGTTGAAAAACATTACCTAGAGGTGTGACGCAGAGACTACACGGAGTGGTCTGAAATTTAAATCCAGGCGAGACAAATAGTTATGCCTCGCTCCGCGACACAGGACTAACACTGAGTGGTGTTTTTATTGATGAAAACATGAAGTCCTGTTGAAACTAAAACTTGGGGCTCCCTCCGCGATGCTCCAGCTACACGGAGCGTTCTACTTCAAATTGGAAAATAATTTCCAAATTAGGCAGTAACTCCACGACGCAGCTTGATGAGTCCACAAATTGGACTCATTTAGGGATTTATTTTAATAGAAATAGTGTCCTCAAATGCTTATTTAGTCTAAATATATGATGAAAACACTTAAGTTTCAGGTATTTGAAGTTTTAGTGGAAGCATGGACACTTAAGTGTAAAAAGGAACAAAAAGGCGGAAAAGAACAACGAAGCTGAAGCCTGAGAATCGCCAAGCATGCTTGGCGATTCGCCGAAGGGACGCACTCCGCCATTTGTTCCAGTACGCGAAGCCCTGAAGGAGAAGGATAAAAAATACGATGAAAGGAACAGTCGGCGTTTCGCCGATCAGTTCCTTGAAACAGAAGTATACCATTCAATGATCCAGAACGCACAGATGCTGAAGGCAAAGCACAAACGACAATGAACTAGAAGAAGGGCGAATCGCCGAGTCATTCGACGTTCGCAACTAACCTCGCTGAAAGATCCGCCAGCACTATTTTCTAGAGTCTATAAATACTGAACTTGTTATTAATTTTTAAGTGTGGAATTATTATTATAATTTTTAGAATAGAATAGTACTTTTTAGGATATTTTTCTCTTAGGTTTGGAGAGGGTTTTGTGGGAGACTTGAAGAAAGAAGGATATCATCTTCCCAAGTTGGAAGTGGGTCTTCTCCATTCTTCTTCCTTTGCTTAAATCAAGGTTTAATTCCTTATAACCATTTGATTTTATTATCATTTTAGGTGTATTTTGTTATTTCTTGATGTGTGGCTAAAAACCCCATTCTTGGGGTGTGATTTAGCAAATATGTATTGATATTGTTGTTGGGTCTTGCCTGCTGATAAGTTAGATGTATTCTAATGGTGATTTCACCTAGTGGTTGTGGTTTAATTTAATGGGTTTGTAGTTGCAAATACAAAACCACCCATGTGTTTTCGGCTTGCCCGAGAGGGAGGTCGCGAAGCCAAGACCACTAGACTGATGGCCTAAGGAGTGGGTCGACATGAAGTTCATCCCGAGAGGGTGAGCCCTAGTCCCATATCCTAACACTCAGCTCGAGAGAGTGAGTGGGGTAAGGGGTAGGTTGGCCTTCATGCGGAAAATGGGTGTCTCAGAGGAACGCATTTGAAACGGGGTAAGTTGCTCGAGAGGGAACTTATTTCCATCTAAAGCTTAGCCTAGTCACTATTATCTTGCAAAATTCCTATCGAAAGCATGTACCCAACGATTTATCTCAACTTGTATTGCGGTCACACCCCAAGAACTTTTCCCCATACTTTATTTTATTGTTATTTTTGTTGTTTTTACTACTTGTGACAAAACCCCCAATTGATATTTGACACTTTCGTGTCACCTCCTTTAATTACTATGTTTTTACTCGTTAATGTCCTCAGTTACGACTAATTAGAGCTAAACTTTATTTTTCTATTAATTCTTAAAACCACTTCCTTGGGACACGACCCCAACCTTTAGTTGGGTTACTGTATTATCGACGATCGTAGACACTCATACCGTTGGTTAGTGGTGTTTTTCTTGACGAAAACATGAAGTCCCGTTGAAACTAAAACTTGGGGCTCCCTCCGCGACGCGCTAGCTACACGGAGCGTTCTGCTTCAAATTGGAAAATAATTTTCAAATAAGGTAGTAGCTCCGCGATGCGACTCCATTACGTAGTTGCCTTATTTTTGACGTAAATAGAACTTATCGTCGAATCCAAAATTTGGATTTCCCTCCGCGACACAATTCCTTCACGAACCGTTCTGCCTCAAATTGGAAAATTAATTCCAATTGAGGCACTAGCTCCGCGACGCACCACCTCCACGGAAAAGCCTAGGGCAAAATTCTTGCTCCCTACACATTTTCAGCACACAAACCATTAGTGAAAACACGATGGATTGCATCCCATCCAGCGCCTTAGTTTTGGTCATGGCACGACTCATATTTTTGTATTTTTCTGAATATTTCATTTTTTTACTAATTCCTTTGAATTGAAATGACAGAACAAAAGAGAAGAAATCCTAACTATTACAAGGATTCATGGGTTGCCTCCCGTGTAGCGCCTGATTTAACGTCGTGGAACGACCCATCTCATGACTCATTTGTCATTTAAAGTGAGCGCTGCAAGCTCACGATCCACATCATTTCTGAAATAGGCTTAACCCTTTGTCCATTCACAAGGAAAGTAGAGCTCTTGTCCTTGTTCCTTTACTCCACAGCACCATGTTGGGTCATTCTCACAACTTCAAAAGGACCACTCCACTTAAACCGAAGCTTTCCGTGGAACAACTTCAAACTCGAGTTAAACAACAACATTAGTTGACCAGGCTCAAAGGTGCGTGACACAATATGTTTGTCATGCCATATCTTGGTCTTTTCTTTGTACAGCTTGGCGTTCTCATAGGTGTGAAGCCTAAACTCCTCCAATTTATGCAGCTGCGTTATTCTCTTCTTTTCGGCTAACTCAGCGTCCAGATTCAACTTTTTGATCGCCCAATACGCCTTATGCTCCAATTCAGCTGGTAAGTGGCATGCTTTTCCAAACACCATTCGATAAGGAGAAGTCCCTATTGGTGTCTTGTATGCAGTCTGGTATGCCTACAATGCTTCATCTAGCTTGTCAGCCCGATCTTTCCTTTGGGCATTGATAAGTCCACAAATTGGACTCATTTAGGGCTTTATTTTGATAGGAATAGTGTCCTCAAATGCTTATTTTGTCTCAATATCTGATGAAAACTTTTATGTTTCACGTATTTGAAGTTTTAGTGGAAGCATGGACACTTAGGTGCAAAAAGGAACAAAAAGGCTGAAAAGAACGAAGAAGCTGAAGCCTGAGCATCGCCAAGCACACTTGGTGATTCGCCGAAGGGACACACTCCGCCCTTTGTTCCAGTACGCGAAGCCTTGAAGGAGCAGGCTCAAAAAGGTGATGAAAGGAGCAGTCGGCGTTTCGCCGAATAATTCTGCGAAGCATTACTATCTCGCCCAATGACACAGAGCACGACCATGTTGAAGGCTAGTGCAAGACGGCGACGAACTACACCAAAGGGCGAATCGCTGAGTTAATCGGCGATTCTGACTAACCTCACCGAAAAATCCACCAGCACTATTTTCTGAAGTCTATAAATACTAAACTTGTTATTAATTTTTAAAAGAGTCAAACATTTATTTTAATTTCCAGAATAGAATAGTACTTTTTGGGATATTTTCTCTCAAGTTTGGAGAGCGTTTTTGGGAGACTTGAAGAAAGAAGGATTTCATCTTCCCCAAGTTAGAAGTGGGTCTTCTCCATTCTTCTTCCTTTGCTTAAATCAAGGTTTAATTCCTTATATCCATTTGATTTTAGTATCAGTTTAGGTGTATTTTCTTATTTCTTGATGTGTGGCTAAAAACCCCCATTCTTGGGGTGTGATTTAGCAAGTATGTGTTGTTATTGTTGTTGGGTCTTGTTTGCTGATAAGTTAGATGTATTTTAATAGTGATTTCACATAGTGGTTGTGGTTTAATTTAATGGGTTTGTAGTTGCAAATTCAAAACCACCCATGTGTTTTCGGCTTTCCCGAGAGGGAGGTCGCGAAACCAAGACCGCTAGACTGATAGCCTAAGGAGTGGGTCGACATGAGGTTCAGCCCGAAAGGGTGAGCCCTAGTCCCATATCCTAACACTTAGCTCAAGAAAGTGAGTGGGGTAAGGCGTAGGCTGGCCTTCATGCGGCAAATGGGTGTCCGAGAGGGACGCATTTAAAACGGGGTAAGTTTCCCGAGAGGGAACTTATTTTCATCTAAAGCTTAGCCTAGTCACTATTATCTTGCAAATTTCCTATCAAAAGCATATACCCAACGATTTATCTCAATTGGTATTGCGGTCACACCTCAAGAACTTCTCCCCATACTTGATTTTCCTTATTTTTGTTGTTTTTATTACACTTGTGACAAAACCCCCATTTGTTAATTGACACTTTTGTGTCACCCCCTTTTTATTTACAATGTTTTTAATCGTTAATGTCTTTAGCTATGACTAATTTGAACTAAATTTTATTTTTCTACTAATTCTCAAAACCACTCCCTTGGGACACAACCCGAACCCTTGGTTGGGTTACTATATTATCGACGATTGTAAACACTCGTACTGTAGGTTAGTGTCGTTGGTCACGATAAGCATCAGGCATTCACTATATTCTGAAGAATCTGCTTGACCTCCCTATTAGACACTTCCACTTGCCCATTAGTTTGGGGATGATATATTGTGGCCACTTTGTGTCTCACCCCATATTTGGCTAACAAATTATGCATTGAATTGTTAATAAAGTGCGTACCTCCATCACTGATCATAGCCATTGGAGTTCCGAACCTTGTGAAGATGTGTTTTCGGGTGAACTTCACAACTACTTTTGCATCATTGGATGGTAATGCAACAACCCCCACCCACTTTGACATGTAGTCCACTACGACTAAGATGTATTGATTTCCACGGGATGATGGGAATGGTCCCATGAAGTCTATCCCCCAGACGTCAAAGATTTCCACCTCCAATATATTGCTCAAGGGAATCTCATGCCTTCTCGAAATGGTGCCCATCCTCTGACACTGATCACAACCCTTCACAAATATAACAACATCTTTAAAGAGAGTAGGCCAAAATAAGCCAGATTGTAATACCTTATGTGCAGTTCGTTCGCCCCCGTGGTGTCCACCATATGGTGAAGAGTCACAACTCTCCAACACTTGTGTCGCCTCCTGTTCAGCTATACACCTTCGCATCATCTGATCAGGTCCCTGCTTGAATAAAAAGAGATCATCCCATATATAGAAGCGTGCATCATACTTCAGCCTCTACTTTTGATGTGTTGAGGCCCTAGGTGGAAATAAACCACTCACCATAAAGTTTACAATATCAGCATACCAAGGCACTTGAGCAAGGTCCAAAGCAAGAAATTGCTCATTAGGAAACTCTTCACAAATCTGCCACTCATTTTTCACATAAGATGAATCCTCTAATCTGGACAAATGATCAACTATCTAGTTCTCAGTTCCCTTCATATCTCTTATCTTTAGATCAAACTCCTGTAGTAGCAGAATCCACCTAATCAGCCTCGGCTTGGCATGCTTCTTGTTAACCAAATATCGGATTACAGCATGATAAGTGTAGACTATAACTTCGGTTCCCACCAAGTATGATCTGAACTTATCAAATGTGAACACTAATGCCAGCATCTCCTTCTCAGTAACCGTATAATTTGATTGGGCTGCATCAAGTGTGTTGCTTGCATAGTAGATGGAATGAAACATCTTATCTTTCCGCTGCCCAAGCACTACCCCAACCGCTATGTCACTGGTATCACACATAAGCTCAAATGGCAGCTCCCAATTTGGAGCAATTAGAATAGGAGCTTCTATCAACTTTTTCTTTAGAACCTCAAATGCTTGCAAACACTTCTCATCAAACACAAATTTCATCTCTTTCTCTAACAAGCTGCACATGGGTCTTGCAGTCTTAGAGAAGTCCTTGATGAACCTCATATAGAACCCAGCATGTCCTAGGAAGGTTCTAACTCCCTTCACTATGATGGGGGGTGGCAACTTCTCAATAACCTCTACCTTAGCTTTGTCAACTTCTAGCCCATTCTTGGAGATCTTGTTCCCCAACACAATTCCCTCTTGAACTAGAAAGTGACACTTCTCCTAGTTTAGCACTAGATTTATTTCTTCACACCTAGCAAGAAATCTGTCAAGATTAGTCAAACAAAGTTCAAAAGACTCACCAAACACCGAAAATCCTCCACCATATCACCATCATGCATCTCTGAAATGTGGTCGAGGCATTGCATAAGCCAAATGGTATGCGTTTGAATGCATACGTGCCATACAGACAAGTGAATGTGGTCTTCTCCTGGTCCTCTGGTGCAATAACAATCTGATTATACCCTGAGTAACCATCAAGAAAACAGTAGTATTCCTGACCTGCCAGCCTATCCAACATTTGATCAATGGAAGGTACCGGGTAATGGTCTTTTTGGTGGCGTCATTCAACTTTATGTAGTCTATGCAGGTCCGCCACCCAGTCACTGTTCTTGTGGGGATTTACTCATTCTTCTCATTAGTTACCACCATCATTCCGCCCTTCTTGGGCACACACTGTACTGGACTCACCCATTTACTGTCTAATATTAGGTACACAATCCCTGCATCCAACCACTTGATCACCTCTTTTCTCACTACATCCTTCATCAATGGGTTTAGTCTCCACTGATGTTGTGCACTCGACTTATGCCCTTCCTCCATATAGATTTTATGCATGCACAACGCGTGACTAATTTCATGGATGTCGGACATTTGCTAACCTAGATCTGCTTTCCTCTTCTTCATGATGAGTAATGCTGCTTCCACCTGTGTTTTAGACAATGCTGGAGACAAAATAACCGATAAAGTTTTATTTTCACCCAAAAATGCATACCTGATGTGGGCTGGCAATGCTTTTAACTCCAGCTGAGGTGCTTCTTCAATTGAGGGCTTGGGTGGAAGACCCAACACCCTATTTAAAGGCTCACATCGATCTCCAAATGTACCTACAAGTGCCACATCAACAAATTGCACAATTTCATGTGCCTCAACATCCCCATAAATATCATTCCCTACTAACACTCGCTCTAAAGGGTCGTTAGATGCAATGTAGCGAGCCTTTACCTCAAGATCTATCACAATTATGGCAGATAACTCCTCATACACAGCTGGCAGCTTTAATGCTTTATACACGTCGAACACCTCTATTTCATCATGTTTTCGCATAGTAAGTTGCCCAGCTGCTACATCTATCATGGCCCGCCCAGTAGCTAAGAAATGTCTTCCTAAGATGAATGGGACCTCAGGATCTGGCTCAAAATTCAGTACAACAAAATTTACTGGGAAAATCAACGATCCCACTTGCACTAAAACATCCTCTACAACACCCTCAGGCCTAGCAACAGATCTATCAGCCAACTGTAAGATGATGATAGTAGGTTTAGGACTACCCAACCCCAGCTTTTTGTACAAACAAGTTGGAATCAAATTTATACTCGCTCCTAGATCACATAATCCCCGCGCATGAATGCTCTGCCCTATAGTGATCTGAACCGTAAAGCTACTCGGATCTTTCAATTTAGTGGGCAACTTATTTTGGATCCTGGAGCTGCACTTTTCAGTAAGTGCAACAGTTTCATATTTAGTCAGCCTCCTTTTATTCGCCACTATCTCCTTCACATATTTAGCATACCTGGGTATACCCTGCAAAACATCTACCAATGGCAAGTTAATGTGAACTTGTTTCAAAAGAGAGAGAAACTTACCAAAACATTCATCCTCCTTCTGTTTCTTGAACTTTTAAAGGAATGGAGGAAGTGGTTTCACTATTGGTTGCACTCTTTCTTCTTGTGCAACAACTTCGCCCTCATTTGGCTCAATCTCTTTAATCACAACTTTCGTGTTTCTTTTCTTAGGAGCTAACTCCTCCAATTGCAAACCGCTACGAGTACCTACCACATTTACTTGTTTGGGATTTGGATCAGTGTTACCCGGCAAACCTTCTTGCGGTAGTGAGTTTTGGGCACTAGCAAACTGCCGAATTGCTTCTCCAGATTCTGTGTAGCCAACTGATTATTTCTCACATCAGCAGCTAACTGGGCTTGATCAGCCATAATATTTTTTAGTATCTCCTCCATGCTCATGTTGCTAGTCTGCTTATTAGGCTGCTCCCGTTGGACCTGTGGTTGGTACCCTTGTGCATTTCCTTGGGGTCTATACTGATTTTGGCCTTGACCCTAATTTTGATTTCCACCCTAAGAAAAGTTAGGATGGTTGCGCCAATTTGGGTTGTAAGAGTTCCCATAATTCTGCTGGCCTCATCCTTGGTTGGCATTTCCTACAAAATTAATAGAATTCGGGTTTGCACCACATGTCTCTGCACTATGATCACCACCTTCACAAATCTCACACCAAGTTGGTGGTTGTTGAACTGCATTTACCTGCGCGGGCTGTTGCCCCAATGCTAGATTGCTGAAGTGGGTGTTTATTATTTTTTGCATAGCAGCAATCTGTGTAGTTAAGGCAGTCACAACATCTACCTCTAGCATACTTGCAGTTTTCTGAATCACAGGTTTCACCCCTCCTCCGTTCCATTCGGGGTTGCCCTGTGAGATCTTGTTCAGCAAGGTGAATAGTTCAGCATATGTCTTCTCCAAATCCTGACCACCTGCAGCTGAATCAAGTAGAATTTTGGTGTTAGCCTCCAATCCCTCAATGAAGGTATGTACTAACATCTCATTAGATTGATGATGATGTGGGCAGCTCATCAACATCGATTTAAACCTGTCCCAAGCTTGGTACAAGTTCTCTCTCCCTTTTTGTCTAAAACTCAAAATATCACTCCTCAACTTAAGCTATTTTTCCAGATGGAAAAAATCTGATGAGGAACTTCTGTGCTAGATCATTCGAGGTGGTAATTGAGTTTGCGGGATTTGAGTTTAACCATCTTTCTACTTCCCCAAGCAGAGAGAAATGGAATAAAGTGAGCCTCTCGTAATCCTCGTTTACTCCAGTTGGAGTGTAAGTATCACTGATCTCAAGAAAGTTTTGGATGTGGACTGTTGGATCCTTGTGCGACAGACCAGTGAACTGCCCATTAGTGTTCAATAGTTGCACCATACTCTGCTTCAATTCAAACCTTCCACCAGTTGCAGGTTTCTAAATGCATGATGTCACATTGGTGGTACGTGGGATTGCCACGTCTCTTACCTTCATCTCAGCTATTATTTCAGGTTTCTCTTGCTCAACTCTTGCTACTGGAGATGTTGGTTCACTAGCAACAAGAGGGACCAGTTAAGTAAGTCGTCTTAGCCTTTTCCAGTAGTGTACGAATCTTTTCGGTTCCGCTAGAGGTGATACTAATCCTTGATCGTCGTCCAGGTTGAAGTTCCAATACAACCTGCAACAATGAAATGCTAAGATCAAGTTGTCAACACTTGCTTTTTAACTTCAGAAATCAGAAAAATCAGATAATTCCTAATTCTTAAGTCCCCGGCTGTGGCGCCAAAAACTTGTTGCATCCAAATCTCACACACAAGTGCACGTGGTCGTTCAAGTATTAAAGTGGCTCTTATAAAGAGCCGGGTATCATACCCACAGGGACTTACGCGTAGAATCACTCAATTTCTCTAACTTTCAGCTAAGCACAAGTGTTATCAAAATTTCAAAAGTAATTTATTATCTAATTCTAAGATTGTAACAAAATATAACAAACATGATTCAATTTCAAGGGTTTAAAAACAATGATTGGGTAAAGTCCAGGGCTGCAACTTTTATCAAGATTCATGCAATGAATATCATTTAAATGGGTTTCTATCAACTATCAAATCAATGAATCACAGGGTTAAATGTATGATCATGGTTTCCCGACCTCTAATCGCCTAATATAAATAACACCCTAACTACATCGTTGAGCGGTGATAGGATGGATTAAGTACCGAGCATTATGATTTCTTCTTGTATAGTGACCCAAGCGTGGTTTCTAGATATATCCCTATCCTAGATACAAATTAACTCTAGTTATTAAGAATTAATCATGCTCCTATGTCCCACGTTCTATCATCTTATTCCTCTCCTGAGTTCAATTTGGACAATATATTTATTTCAATGGTGATCAGTCACAAAATACGGAAAGCAAGAATATAAGAATGATTCATATGATAATTGACATTAACCCAATAAAAACAAAATAGATTACAATCATCATGTAGCCACTGCCCTAGAATTAGGGTATTTAGCTACTCATAATCCAAGATACGATCAAACAATGTTCAATAAACATAAAGATATCGAAAGGAAAAGAGTTTAGGAAAGAACCCTAAAAATGGTGAAAACGTTCTCCCAAGTCGTCGTTCTTCAAAATTTAGAAAAAGAATATTTTAATAAAATAAAATAATGACCTATTTATAGTAAAAGTCGAAACGGCCAAAACTGGGCCATTAGGGAACGACGCGGAGAGGCTTTGCAGATTTGATTCTAGGCACATTCATATTCTCCGCGACGCGGGCACTCCACGGAGTGTTCTGCCTCAAACTCACTTCGTTGAATTAAATTGGAACTCCCTCTCCACGACGCGGAGAGGGCACAACGTGCACTGCCTCAATCTCGATTTCGCAAGCCAAACTATAATTCCATGGCGCGACGCAGAGAGGATACGGAGATTCCTTAAGTACCATTTCCTCCAGCTTATTCCTTGCTTTCTTTCGATAAGATCTTTTGTGTTCACCCTTTGTCCATTTTCGTGCTCATTCTCCAGTTAAGCTCACCTACACAACTAATCATATTGGTTAGCTCACAAACAACCAAAAGACTCGATAAGATTATAAACCAACACATATTGAATTCAAACTTAGTTTAAATACGGGCATTATTTGTAACACCCCAACTTTTCAAAACGTCTAAATTAACTTGTACCTTCGTGGAAAGACAAAGAGGGTGAGTAATACATTTAGAATGATGTGGTATGTCATATTTTTAAGTATTCAAGGGTTGTATCTCAAGTCTTGAAGTAAGGTAGTTGCAAAATAAAAGTTGGCGAAAGTTATCGTAAGTTCCTTGTTAAAGATTTCTCTGAAATTTGGGTCAAATATCTCGAAAGGTTTCTCCTAATATATAAAGGGTTATGGGACCCACAACCAATAAAATCAAAGGTCTACGAGTCTAGTTTCCAACGCATCAAACGGTTTGCTCATATGACTTCAGAATAGAGAGATATTCACGTTTTCACGAAACTGCGCAAGCAGGAACGTGAGGTGGGTCCCCTAAGTTGGTGGAAGCTTATAAGATAGAATCTTCTTCATTTTTCTTCATTCAAACTCGTAAGAAACCCATGAAAATCAAAGAAATTCTCATCAAATCATCATTGTGTGTTCATGATCTCTTTTTGGCTCCTCATCGAAAATTCCCCTACTTCACAAGCTCATTGTTTTGGTATAGTTTTCATGGTGAATTGATCGGTGTAGCTCCGTGGAGGGTGTGGCAACAGAGTTTTTTCAGTGGTTTGATTTTATTTAAGTGTTTTGAGGTGTAAAGAAAGGTAGGAACCATCTTTTATTAGTTTATGGATACCTTAGGTCTTGGATAGTAATTTACGATAGGAATCTGTATCGATTGTCGTAGTAATTCCTGTCCTTAATTACTGATTGATTTTACCTTTTTTTTTAGTGTTGTATTGGTGCAGACATATGTATTTTCAGCATAAATTATAAAGTAAAAGGTATGTTAAGGCTATTCCCTTCGTTCGGCATATTTCCTTAGAGCTTTGGAGAGATATAATAGGGTAGTTAATGTTGGTGATCTTGTAGATGTAATTGTGAATGGTTGGCTGATTGAGTGGTTATAAACTCTCATTATAGGGACTCAAAATCTGTTAAGAACGACCCTGAGTTAGGAACGACTTGGAAACTATATATATATATAGCTAAATTGCTCACCTTTAGCTTATTCAATTGTTTGTTGTCACCCTTGGGGCTATTGTGGTTAGCTGTTGAGCTATGAACTGCCTATGGGGGATATGATGTTGTCTAATAGGACTATGTTATTGCCTAAGAGGGTTATGTGTTGCCCACGGGGTTATATTGATGCCAAAGAGTGTCATGTGTTGCCTACGGGGATATTTTGACGCCAAAGAAAGCTATGTGTTGCCTACAGGGCTATGTGATGCAAAAGAGGGCTACGTGCAGCCCATAGAGCTATGATGTTGCCTAAGAGGGCTATGTGGTGCCTACAGGGCTATATCGTTGCCAAAAAGGGCAATGTGACTTCTTACAAAGATAAGGGGCTACCTGTAACGACCCGGAAAATGATAGAGTGAAACTAGAGCCTCACATGTGAGTTTGGAGTCGAGAACTTAATGAAATGGTTATAATTGAATTTGACCCAAAAAGTTCTTAAAATGTGCTTCGGAAGTTACCGGAAA
>JAJOOR010028169.1:0-21788 GCA_036250505.1 Solanum acaule | reverse complement strand
TCTAAGAAATGAAGAGTTTTTAACTATAACGTTTAAATAGTTGTACACTTATACAGTTATACAATGCATTTATAGTAACTTTATAATAAGAGAAGTGACCACCCACGAGCCTAAGATCCTGGATCTGCCACTGATAATGAAACCTATAAGAAAGTGTTGATTTATGATGAAATCTCAAAGTTTTTCAAAACCTTACCTCAGATGAACGCTTGTGGAAGATTCAACAGATTTGCCTCACTATAGTTTTGAAGAAAGTAACAAATTCTTTTTCTAATCGATGAATGACAAAAAAAATTCCCAGATTTGTTTTAGAATTTTTTTAGGGATGAAAGTGACTCTTCACTTTCTGAATGATGAATGACAAAAAATTTCTAAAGAATATTGAGGATCGCGCTGATTTTTCTTAAAACCCAATATGGAGGGAATGATAAATTTAGCTGAAAATTTAAGTGAATATAGTGTTGTCATTAAAATTAAAAATTAATAACACTTAAAAAGCGTAGCAAAATATATAAAAAAGTGTTGCCATTTATTTTATGATTGGGCAACACTTAAAAGTGTAACCCATACTGTCTGAGGGCACGCTTTTTAGGCATGGTCTATTATTTTAAAAAGAATTATTTTTTGTTAATTTTTAATTTTTTTAACTAAAATTAACTGACACGTGTCAATTTAAAATAAGAAGTTGCATTTGAAGAATATATATAAAATAAAGAAATCATAAAAATAGTGTTTCGTGTTAAAATGAAACAGAAAAAATGGAATTCAAAAATTAAAATGGAACAATATTAAGTTGAAGTGCCAAAATAAAAAATGGGGCCAGGGCCAAGTATGTGTTTGGCCGCTATAGCACCCCTTTCTTTTTTATACATATAGATATGTGTTTGTTTGTCCAACAAACACATGCAATTTCATCCATAGAGGCTATAGCACCCCTTTTCTTTTTGGTAGCTAGGGTGTCAATCAAAGTATCTATGCCCCACATGCATTCAATGGGAAAGAAAGATAACTTTCTTTTTTATTGGAACATATTACTCCCTCCATTAGTTTTACTTGTCACTGTTTAAAAGTACATATATTAAGAAAAATAATTATTGATATTTGTATTTTATCAAAACTGTTCATATTAAATGATATTTAGTATTAATTTTTGAAAAATGATTTATAGAATAAATATTTAATACTGACAATCAAACACGAAAATAATTAATTATTTTTTCTTGATATGTCAAAAGTAACAAATAAAAATAAAAATCTATTTAATAATAAATGACTATTAAAAGTGAACGAAAGAAGTAAAGATTCAATATATTAATTTAATTTTACACAAAAATTAGCAAGTAAAGGAGCAAGCTAATTTGCCAAAATGTTGATGTAAATTGAATATTTTAAAAGTGTTTAGATAACATAAAAAATACTTTATTAGCTTTGAGTAGGACAACACTCATATATTTTCTTGAAATATGTATTGAGTTTTTAATTTCAGTTGATAGCAACCCTTTCGCTTGTTGCAAATTGCAATCCATTAGTTGGTTTTAGTTTTGTGAATAATTTGAACTCGAAAAAATAAAAGAGAAAGTGAAAATAACTTTTTTTTTTTATATAATTTTTAAATTTTTGAAAATTTTAAAATTTAACCTTTTAAGTTGAATTTTTCAAATTTGTATCAGACGTGATTTTCAGAATTAAACTAAAACTCACTAAGGTTTACCCATTATTAAAAACAGAAGTTTTTTTTTAAAAAAAAATCAATGAGAAATTTATGCTAAATTACTTGATTTTTCTATTTATTTTCACTGAATCAGCCCATGACTCAGAAAGTGAATGGTACATAGAGATTCTCACTAAAATAGTGAGAAGCTTTCTAATATTTTCGTATGAAAATAAAATATTATTAATCTTTTTCAACATTTTTAATTAATATCTATAAAAATAGACCATGAATATTTTTCATGGGAAAATAGTAATTTCTCGTTAATGAGACTATTTTTTTAATGTAGGACACTAAATTGACATTTCATTTTTATACAAGCTAAGATGTCTATTTGTGCACATTCAAAATTAAAGAACATAAATATCAGTTAAAATTAAGTTAAAGAACATTTATGTATTATGCCTTTTATTAATCTGTTTTATCAATATTTTTATTTAAATAATACATTAAAAATAAAATTTGAAGGTCAAACTAAAACAAGATTATATTAAAGTGTCATAATAAAATTTAGGAAGAAGTTAAAAAGGTATATAAATGTGTTTGTCCATTACAAATTGTCCAACAAACACATGCAATTTCCACCCATAGAGGCAATAGCACCCTTTTCATTTTGGATCTTTTTTTGGTAGGCCCCACATGCAATCAATGTAAAATAAAGAGAGTTTTCTTTCCCATTGCAACCTACTCCCTCTATTCACTTTTATTTTTACTTGTGATTTCGAAATATTTATTAAAAAAATAATTAATAATATATATATATTTTATCAAACTATCTTCCTATTAAATAATATTTTAAAAAGTAATTTAGAAAATAAATATTTAATGCTGAAGATAAAATATGGAAAAGAGTAATTATATTTTTTTTATATGTCAAAAATGATAAGCAAAGATAAAAATTTATTTTAGAAATAGGTAACATGTAAAAATAAATAAGGAGAATATAATAAGGAGGACGTGAAGAATAAAAAAAAAAAAAAATTCTTGCTTGATTTTCAAATTTTCTTAGGATTTGGTCTCGACAGAAAATTTAACAAGTAAAAGAGTAAACAAATTTGTCAAAATTATGACACATCTACCAAAGTAAATTGAATAGCCAACTACAATAATTAAAGTAGGACCCACAAGTCAGAGAAAGATAGATTTAATTTAGAAAGGGAAAAGGGTCGAATATATTCCATAATTTATTATTTAGAGCTGATATATCATTCATTATGAAAGTGACTCATATATACCTTTACTGTTATACAAATGACTTACATGTACCCTTTTTTGCATCAATGAAAAATTTATGCTAGATTACGGTGAATAAAGATTCTCACTAAAATTGTGAGAAGCATTCTAATATTTCGTATGAAAATAAAATATTATTAACTTTTTTCAATCTTTAAATTAAAATATCTATTAATATTAACTTTCCTATTAATGAGCCTATATTTATTTTATAGGATAAGATAGTATGGAAATCTGAAAGGTTGTTGGTAGATCAGATTCTCTCGTATGTTGAAGGGTCCCCTATTGACCAATCCCCTAATAAATAAATAGATAAATAAATAAAAACAAATGATACAAAAAATTGAAGTACTACTCTAATACTTTATTTACATAATTCCATCCACTGAATTTACTATTTCGAAGTTCTTTACATTAATTATAAATGTTACTATATGTTATTGCTCTTAAAATATGTTTACCAATGTTAATATTTTCTCCATTTTAAATTAATTGAATTATTGAGGTGTTTCACACCCTTTAAAAAAAAGAGATTAAGACATAAATTAGGCATAACTTTTCATTTTTACCCTTATTAATTATTGTCAAATTTATGATTAAAATAACTAAACATTAAATAATAATTAATTCCAATACTAACTAATGAAGGATAAAATTAGAAGAACATTCTAAAAATAGTATTGAAAATTGAACAATTAAGTTAATTTGAAAAATGAAAAATGTCTCAACAATTCAATTAATTTGAAATGGAGGGAGTATGTAAGATTTATAAAGAGTTCAACTTTTACTTAATGAGATAATTTACTATCATACAAATATAATTAATATCACTTTTTTTAAAGACAAAAACTATGAATAAATATTGATCTAGCACACAACATACAGACTTTTTTCTCTATTTTTTTTTTTTTTAATAATAGAATAAGCCTGAGCTGGCTATTCCAAAAAAGCACTACATACTAAGTAGGTGTTTGGACATGCAATTTCATATCGCAATATAAAATTATGACATGAAATCAACATTTGAATGTGATTTCACCCTGATTTCATCTCATGATTTAATCTCATATTCTCCAAAAATCATGATTTGAGAATTTTGAATCATAGTTTGGGATTTTTCAAATACAAAAATTGACCCACAAGTTTATATTTTGTAACACAATCCCATATTTATATCTAATAAGGAACCATTTATTTCATATGTAAATAAAGTTTATAATTCATATCATTATGTTTTAAACCATTTACATCTCATATAGTGATTATTCTCACAAACATATAATTTATTATTATTTCAAATCAATTTCGACTTTACCATTTAAATTCACCAAATTCATGATTTTTTTTATCAAATTTATTTACCAATCAAATTGACCAACAATAGCTCGAAGTAATAATGTTGGTTCGTCTTCTCAATCATATGAACGGAAAATGCAAGTTCAATGTGAGAACATTGTTTGTACTATGTGGGAGGACTGTATTAAAGACTAGTACACCACAACTTATATTTGTTTAATTTTTTTTTTATTAAGTTAAAGCTTGATCAATAAATATTGTATTTTTAAGAATATCTTTTTGATAGTGTATTATGGGATTTTATAATTTTTTGTTTATTTGGTAAGATTGTATAAAGAATTGAGATAATTTTAATAGTTTTACAATTTGAAATCATGAGATGAAGTTGAAGTTTTGTTTGGACATGCGATTTGAACTTTTTATGTTGTATGTTTTCTCATAAACATAAAACCCCCATAAGTTGTAAAACTATTTAAAACTTTTAATTCTTTATACAATCTTACCAAATAAGCACAAGTTTATAAAGTCGCATAATACACTATCACAAAGATATTCTTAAAAAATATAATATTTATCGATCAAACTTTAATTCAATAAAAAAATCAATGTATGCTTCGGGTCTTAACTTAAAAAATTTCGGGGTGTTACAATATCATCACACTATATCAATATATTGTCATGATATCATTGATGTATGTTTCAATCCTTCGGTGAGACCTTCATGACACAATCACAATATATCTATATACTGACATGGTATCATTACAGTTTGTTTCAATATGTAATGATACCATCACATTGGTATTATTGATGTCTGCTTCAATCTTTCAATGATATTATGACATTATATATATATATATATATATATATATAATAGCACGGTATCATTGACTAATAATCAATCATTCAAGGGAGAAAATCATAATTTCTCAATGATACCATCATAATATATCATATATTGGCATGGTATCATCAAAAAATGTTTCATATAATCAGTAACAACCTTCATATCATGTATGATACCATCACAGTATATGAATATTAAGTTATGGTAGCACTAAGGTTTCCTTCCTTCTTTCATTAACAAACTACCCATGCATTAATGATACCATGACGATATCACATACTGCTATGATATCATTAAGGTTTACTACATTCATTCATGTACAACCAACTCATTTTTCAATGAAATATAGCACGATATCTGTAACAACCCGGAAATCTAGTGACCTAAGTTAGAGCCTAACTTGAAGTCTAGTGTCCTAAATAGGGTTAACATGAATATAAAAGTCATAAAATGCCCTCCCTAACCTAGTACTAATGATTTAGGGCCTACACGTCAAGGCATGACCCCCTAGGAACCCCCCAATGGTCCTTGAGGAGGACCCAGGGGAAGGTCCAAAAGCTGTCAAAAATAGCTTGTGACCATGATTGGGCACCCACGAGTCGTGGGTGGATCCACGCTCCGTGGTTGGGAGTTGTGGGTTGAGACTTAATCTCCCCAATGAATCCCCCACTTTTCCAGTCTCTGAACCAAATGACACCCATCCACGGACCGTGGTTATGATTATGCTAAGGGTTGTATGAGACCCCTTCACAATTATTCTATGTCTTTATGTTATGATTATGCTAAGGGCTTGTATGAGACCCCTTCAGGTTCAAGTACACCATGTTACTACTAGGGGGTAACCCCGGGTCATGACAAACTTGGTAATCATAGCACAAGGTTATTGAATGATTCTAGGATGACGTCTCATGAACCACGTCTAGTAGAGTCTTGTTCATAAGTGGGAAGCGCGCCACACTTATGAATGAGAGGCTATAAGATGTTTAGGAACTTTCACTTTTTTCATTACTCCTTAGTAATACCTTAGAGTTTTAACTCTATGAAGTCCTTTTCCTACCCCTTTTCTTGTGCATATAGGAATATGACTACAAGAAGAGCAGTTGCAAGAAGAGTGGAAGAGGAGATTGCTAACAAAGGAGTTCCTCCCCAAGTTCCTCAAGCTCCTAATGAAGAGGGGGCTATGACCAATGTAGAGATAAGGACGACTCTCCAAACATTGACTCATGCCTTGACAACTCAAGTCACTAGGGATGTTAGAGTTCAAGTGAACTCCAATGCAAGTACAACCGCTTTAAGGATTAGGGATTTCATAAGAATGAATCCCCCTATATTCTATGGCTCCAAAGTGGATGAAGACCCACAAAGGTTTATTGATGAAGTGTTTAAGGTGCTTGATGCTATGAGTGTGTCTCCAAGAGAGAAGGCGGAAATAGCCGCCTACCAATTGAAAGATGTGGCTCAAGTATGGTATGAGCATTGGAAGGATGAGAGAACTGTGAGAGCGGTCCCAGTAGATTGGGAAGTGTTCAAGTTGGCCTTCCTTGATAAGTTTTTCCCACTTGAGTTGAGGGAGAGGAAGATGCAATAATTCATAAACCTTTGCCAAGGAGGTATGAGTGGGAAGAAATATGGCCTTAAGTTCACCCAATTGTCTAAATATGCTCCAACCTTAGTGGCGGACTCTAGGGCCAAGATGAACAAATTTATTATGGGGATATCCGACTTGGTAGTCAATGAATGTCGTTCAGCAATGCTCATCCCAAGTATGAATATTTCATATCTCATGGTTCATGCCGAGCAAATTGAGGAACAAAAGTTAAAGCAAGTGAATAGAGAAGTAAAAAGGGCAAGGACCGATGATGAGAATTCTTCCAAAAGTAAATTTGAGGTTCAAGGTAAACCCAAGGTTCAAGAAGAGGTTTTCCAACCAAGGCTCATCTAGAACTCCAAGGGTCAACAAAGATAAGGTGTCTAACCCTAAGCCAGAATGAGGTAATAGTGGTAGCTCTTATGTTGAAAGACCTAGTTGTGCAAAGTACGGCAAAAAGCATGATGGCAAGTGCTTAGTTGGCATGGATGGTTGCTTTAATTGTGGAAAGAGCGGTCATATGAAGAGAGATTGTCCCATGCTAGAGGTTCAAGGGAGAGAGGGCAATAAAGTCCTTCTAAGTGGCTCAAATTCCGATGCTCCCAAGAAGAATCGTTTCTATGCTCTTTAATTCCAATGTGACCAAGAGAGCTCACCGGATGTTGTTACAGGTATGTTGCAAGTCTTTTTCGTTGATGTTTATGCATTATTAGACCCCGGTGCCACTTTATCTTTTGTTACACCTTTTGTGGCTATGAAATTTGAAGTGCTCCTCAAAGAGTTACTAGAACATTTTTCAGTGTCTACCCCGGTTGGTGACTCGGTAGTAGCAAAAAGAGTCTATAGGAGTTGTCCTATTTCTTTGTCTCATAAAGTCACTTTGGTTGATTTGGTAGAATTAGACATGCTTGATTTTGATGTAATTTTGGGCATGGATTTGTGGCATGCATGTTATGCTTCAATATATTGTAGGACCCGTGTGGTCAAGTTTCAATTTCCAAAAGAGCCAATTTTAGAGTGGAAATGGGGGAATTCTATTCCTAGAGGTCAATTTGTTTCATGTCTAAAAGCTAGAAAAATTATCTCCAAGGGGTGCATGTATCATATTGTTAGGGTTATGGATGTTGAGTCCAATGTCCCTTTTTTAGAGTCGATCCCCATGGTAAGTGAGTTTTCGAAAGTCTTTCCCGCTGACTTTCTCGACATTCCTCCCGAACGGGATGTGTATTGATTACAATTGAACAAGGTCACTATAAAGAATAAGTATCCACTTCCTAGGATTGACGATTTGTTTGATCAACTCTAAAGGGCTAACCATTTCTCCAAAATAGATCTTCGTTTGGGTTACCATCAACTAAGGGTAAGAGGATGTGATATTCCTAAGACGGCCTTTAGGATCCGGTACAATCACTACGAATTTGTGGTTATGTCTTTTGGTTTAACGAATTCCCCGGTGACATTCATAGACCTAATGAATAGGGTATTTAGGCAATATCTTGATTCATTTGTGATTGTTTTTATTGAAGATATTTTGATCTATTCAAGAAGTGAGGGTGAACATATGGATCATTTGAGGATTGTATTGCAAGTCCTTAAAGACCACCAATTATATGCAAAGTTTAGCAAGTGTGAGTTTTCGCTAAGATCGGTTGCTTTCCTTGGTCATATTGTGTCGGGTATGGGTATTAAGGTAGATCCTAAGAAGACGGATGCGGTCAAGAGTTGGCCTAGACCTCTATCACCTACCGATATTAGAAGCTTCTTGGGTTTGGCTGGTTACTATATGAGGTTTGTTGAGGGTTTTTCCTCTATTGCTTCTCTGTTGACGGTTTTGACTCAAAAGAAAGCTAAGTTTGTATGGTCGGAGGCTTGTGAGAAAAGCTTCCAAGAATTGAAAGATAGGCTTACATCCGCTCTAGGTGTTGACCTTACCGGAAGGTACCAATGGGTTTGTGGTATATTTTGACGTTTCTCGAGTGGGTTTGAGATGTGTCCATATGCAACGTGGTAAAGTGATTGCCTATGCTTCAAGGCAACTCAAGGTCCATGAGAAGAATTATCTTACTCATGATCTTGAATTAGCGGCGGTAGTGTTTAGTTTGAAAATATGGAGACATTACTTATATGGGTCCATGCAGATGTGTTTACCGACCACAAGAGTCTTCAATATGTGTTTAGCCAAAAAGACTTGAATCTCCGACAAAGAAGGTGGTTAGAACTTTTAAAGGATTATGACATGAGTATCATTTACCACCCCAACAAAGTAATGTAGTTGCAAATTTCCTTAGTAGATTGTTCATGGATAGTGTGGCTCATGTAGAAGATGAGAAAAAGGAATTGGGTCGTGATGTGCATAGGTTGGCCCGCTTAGGTGTCCAACTAGTGGATTCCACCAAGGGTGGATTCATGGCTCATCATAGTTCTGAATCGTTCTTTGTGGTTGATGTGAGATCTAAACAACACATTGATCCCATGTTAATGGAGTTGAAAGAATCGATTCTCAATAAGTCTGTTGAGGTTTTCTCCCAAGGTGGTGATGAGGTGCTTAGGTACCAAGGTAGATTATGTGTTCCAGATGTTGATGGCTTAAGGGAGAAAATTTTAAAAGAGGTTTATGGTTTGCGGTATTCTATTCATCCGGGAGCCACCAAGATGTACCGTGACCTACGGGAAGTCTATTGGTGAAATGGTATGAAGAAGGATATAGCGGGTTTTGTAGCCAAGTGTTTGAATTGCCAACAAGTTAAGGCCGAGCGTCAAAGGTCCAGAGGGTTGTCCCAAAATATAGATATTCTCACTTGGAAGTGGGAGGATGTGAATATGGATTTTATTATGGGATTGCGTTGTACTCGAATGCAACATGATTCTATTTGGGTCATTGTTGAT
Organism: Solanum acaule; assembly: GCA_036250505.1. Lineage (NCBI taxonomy): Eukaryota > Viridiplantae > Streptophyta > Magnoliopsida > Solanales > Solanaceae > Solanum > Solanum acaule. The sequence goes on along the minus strand of JAJOOR010028169.1, from coordinate 12,227 downwards.
AGGATGACAAAATCAGCCCACTTTATTCCCGTTAAGACTTCATTTTTGGCGGAAGACTATGCCAAGTTGTACATCAATGAGATAGTGAAGTTGCATGGGGTCCCCTCATCTATCATTTCGGATCGGGGTACTCAATTTACTTCACATTTTTGGAAGGCATTTCAAAAAAGACTTGGTACCAATGTTAAACTTAGTACCGCTTTTCACCCTCAAAGGGATGGTCAAGCGGAACGCACCATTCAAAACTTAGTGGACACATGCGTGATAGATTTCAAGGGTAGTTGGGATGACCATCTCCCATTGATTGAGTTTGCCTACAATAATAGTTACCACTCAAGCATTGAATGGCTCCGTTTGAAGCCCTTTATGGTAGAAGGTGTAGATCTCCGGTTGGTTGGTTTGTAGTAGGTGAATTTGCTCTAGTTGGTCCCGAACTAGTTTATGAGGCCATTGAAAAAGTTTGACTTATTAAAAAGAGGTTGAAGACGGCCCAAAGTCGGCAAAAGTCATATGCCGATGTTAGAAAGAGAGATCTTGAATTTGAGGTTGGTGTTTAGGTCTACTTGAAAATTTCACCTATGAAAGGTGTGATGAGGTTTGGTAAAAAAGGGAAGCTTAGTCCCCGGTATGTGGGCCCTCATCAAATATTGAAGCGTATTGGAAAGTTGTATATGAATTGGACTTGCCAAATGAGTTGGCTCCAGTTCACCCGGTATTTCATGTTTCTATGCTTAAGAAGTGAATTGGTGATTCGGTATCCATCCTTCCTTTAGAGGGTTTAGGAGTTAATGAGAACTTTTTTTATAAAGAGGTCCCGGTGGAGATTTTGGACCGGCAAGTTAAGAGGTTAAGAAACAAAGAAGTAGTTTTCGTTAAAGTCTTATGGAGGAATCACTTAGTTGAGGGTGCTACATAGGAGGTCGAGGCCGATATGAAGTCCCGCTATCCTCATCTTTTCGCTTCTACTCCTATCCAAACTTGAGGTAAGTTGTTTTCTTGAGTTTGGTGTTTTGGAAGTCATATGTGCTATGAGTTTTCTGTATGATTTCCTTATGTTGTGCATGTTCTTGTGAGAATTCATGTTTAGTATAAATTGAGTTTTCATGGATTATATGTTCCTTATGTTGATTTGCATTTTAGTATGATGATTGCATTTTTTACTTCATGAGGTGAAATGATGAACATGCTTAGTTATGTTTTGATGAAATGATATGTTGGCTCCATATTGTTGTGTTGAGCTTGCTTTTAGATGGAGAAGGTAGTTCCTCCTATGAACATGATTTATGTTGTATTTCATACATATTGGGTTGATATAGTTCCTACTTACTTATATTGCATGGGCCATGTTGTGAAATGGAGTTGAAGTTTCCTCCTTTTGAATAGTGCATGAGGTGAATATTGCATTTGTGAATTTTGCACATTTTTTATGTTTCATGTGTGTTGGGCTGTTAGTCTTGAGTTACTAACTTAGTTTGGTGTCAAGATCATCATTCGAGGATGAATGTTCCCAAGAGGGATATAATGTAACACCCCAAAAATCTAGTGACCTAAGCTAGATCCTAACTTGAAGTCTAGTGTCTTAAATAGGGTCAACATGAAGATAAAAGTCATGAAATGCCCTCCCTAACCTAGTACTAATGATTTAGGGCCTACACGTCAAGGCATGACCTCCTAGGACCCCCCCCCCCAGGGTCCTTTAGAAGGACCCAAGGGAAGGTCCAAAAGTTGTCAAAAACAGCTTCTGACCAGGATTGGGCACCCATGAGTTGTGGGTGGATCCACGCTCCATCGTTGGGAGTCGTGGATTGAGACTTAGTCTCCCCAATGAATCCCCCATTTTTATAGTCTCTGAACCAAATGACGCCCATCCATGGTCCGTGGATGGGGTCCGTGGATCACACTTGTAGGTGTTATCTTGGTTTGGCCTTAGTGGGGGTGTTTTGGTAAATTGCTTTAAATGTTAGTTAAGTGAAGGGACGGTTATTTTGGGTTAGTTAAAGTATTTTAAGACTATTAAAAAGATAAAACACTATTTTTCAATTCATTATTTCAAATTACTCAATTAGAAACTATTCCCATTCTCTCAAATATTTCTCTATCTAAGAAAACCTCCATTGAAGAACAAGGTCAAGGTCAAGCTAGGGGTTCAAGAACAAGTATTTCTTCTACGATTTCTTGAGGAAATCAACCTAAGGTATGGATTCTCTTCATTCTTGGGTAGTTATTCCCCAAGAAGTCCCTTCAAAATGTGTTTCTAAGACTTCCAAAACCTAGGGTTTTCATTTATTCATGAGTCTAATTCCAAAACAATTTCTATTGTTTAATTATGATTTATTATGGTTGATTAAGATGATTTATGGTTAGATTAATGGTGTATTGTTGGATTTTGATGAAAATTTCCCTTGGACCCATGATTTTCCCTTTTTCATAAATTATGAACTATGTATGGCTTGATTGATGATGAGAGCTTGACAATTGATTATGTTTATGTTTATTAAGTTGTTGAATCATGTAATTCCCCTATCTAGTGTTGTAATTATAGAATATTGGGGTTGATCTGGATTTCTTAGCCTTGAAGGGCATATGAGTTCATGATTTACTTAGATAATGATGATCCTATGACTTGTGTAATTGTGGTATTGATGTGAGATCTTTCTTCCCTATACATGAATCTATGTGCTCTTATGGTATTATGTTGGTTGGGTGCCTAGTGCATTCTCTTGTGAACATGAACTTAAGTAAAGACTTAATATGACTATTAAAGGGAATTATGCTTAGCACCGAACGGATGTAAAGGGAATTATGCTTACACCGAACGGATATGAACAATGAGATGGAAGCTTTTACGTTTAGCAAGTCTGGCTTCCCACTGTATGTTGTCTCATGGGATGGAAACCTTTTACGCTAGTAGTCCGGGTTTCTAGTAGCAATCTTCATATCCCATAACTATGTGCCCATATAGGTCTTTAGCTAGTGGATCCACCTAAAAGCTATTATGAAAGTTCTACCTTAGAAAAGTAGGACACTTCTTTTCGGTGTGGGGGTAAAACACCGGATTCCATGTAGCTCACATGGTCTATGTCGACTAAGGCTAAACTTCCCTATATGATCTAAATATGAATTATGATAAGAACATGGACTTTAATTATGACTTCTTAAGAGGCACTACTCAGTATGAGTGGGGGTATGGAACTTCACTTATGCATTGCACAAGTAGACCTTAAGAGGAGTTATGGTGAGGTTCTCTTATGTTATGAAGACTTATGAATTATGTATGAAAGGTATGTATGAATGTTAAGGTTGACTTCACTTGATGCAAGATATGAACACGAATGACTCCTTACTTATGTATGTTGGCTATGAATAAGGTAAAGTAAGATATGTATGTTATTGGTGACCTAAATTTGGTACTTAGCATTTGGTAGGGTTATGGGGTCTTACCTTTGCATTGCACTAGTATGGCTTTGGGTTGCTTATATGTTGGTTTGACTTATGTTCTTCTTAAATGTGCATTATGGTTTCCAAAACTTGATAAAGGCATGATTTCAACTAAATGTCCCTTTTATGCATGTTTTAAGGATTTTGTGCATAGCTTCCATACTTAGTACATTATTTGTGCTAATCCATATTTTCTACATTCTATGAGTGTAGGTTTCGGTCGTTGAGGAGTACTACTTTCTTCAAGTGAAGCTTGGGTTGACTATTCCCTAGGCTTGGTGAGTCCTCTAGTTCGAGGACAAGATGTTATCATTTCTTAGCTTTTATTGTACTTTCATATTTTGAGACTTTATTGATGTAAAGGGATTTTGACCCTATTTGTACTCTCTATTGTACTAGATGGCGATTGAGACAAGTCTAGATTCTTATTTTTGTTTATGAAAAAGAAGTTGACTTTTATTGTAAAAGTTTTAAATTTTTCGCAATTATTCTATGTCATTATGTTATGATTATGCTAAGGGCTTGTATGAGACCCCTTCAGGGTCAAGTACACCATGTTACTACTAGGGGGTAACCCCGGGTCATGACAATATCATTGAGTAATGAGTAGTCCTTCGAGGGAGGAACTCATAGTTTATAAATGATACCATCAGAACATACCATATACATGGTATCATAGAACTATTTCATATAATTAATTACACTCTTTAGATCATGTATGATACCATCATGATACATGAATATGTTGTTATGGTAGCACTGAGGTTTTCTTCAATCCTTCGATGAGACCTTCATTATACTATGAAAATATATCCATACGGTCATAGTATCACCTGTGGTTATATCTTTATAATATCATCATAATATATCTGATAACATTCATGAGGATTGCTTCAATCTTACTATGAGACCTTCATTGTAATGAACCGATTTGTTATTTTTTGTTATTTTCATAAAATTACTATTTTATTCCTCCCAATATTGACCCCGAGTTATTTTTGTTTGAATTGTGAAAGTTGGGTTCGAATTTTGAGTGAAAAAATGTGCTTTTATTTTGTAAGTTTTGAGTTTGGAAGGCTAAAGTTGTTAAAGTAGTGATTTTTGGTGTCTTTTGAAGTTTCGAATGTTGAAAGGAAATTTTGTTGATTCTATCAATCTCGGAGTGTAGTATTTGGTCTATGAGAGTTATCGATTTTAGATTCAAAATCTTTTTGAAGATTTGAGGTACTAAGTTGGAAATTTGTGAAATTTTAGCTTTTGAGTTTACTTTGATCAACATGTGGGGTTCAAATGCTCGAATTGGAATTCCGAGAGTTCTATTGGATTTAGGGGATGATTTTAGGCCTAAGTAAGGTCTTGGTTGAATTTTCAGAGGTTCGAGCTTGATTTTGCTTTATTAGGTGTTATGCTAGTTTCTTGTGACTTTCACGGATGTCAGGTCAATGAGAACTAGGATTCGTATTTTGATGGTTCCATTGTGTTCGAAACATCGAATGTAGTCAAATTTCATATATGATTTGTGTGTATGCGGTTTCGAACAAATCTCGAGGGTCTATTAGTTGATTTGTGTTTGGTTATGTTTTGTTGGTGTCTGTAAGCTTCGATTTTGTGGAGACTTATTCGCTTAAGCGAACTTCACAAAGTGAAGAAGCCTTTTCTTTTGTAGAGGCATCATTTTGTGGGGTTCGCAAAAGTGAACTGAACCTTAGCGATGTCCACTTAAGCGAGCCTGAGTCCGCTTTTGCAATATTTGAGAGGGGCTTTGAGCAGAAATTTTGGGGCTTTAACCCCATTTTTCATTTTGAGCTTTGTAAAATCCTTCCAGGCGATTTCTCTTTGATTATTTATGAATTTAACATCAAAACTTGAGATTTTGATTGACAAATGATAAGGTTTTTCAAGAACTTGAGTCTTAAACAAAAATGGTGATTGTCAACTGAATTTAAGCCTTTTTTCGAAATAATTTTCACCAATGAGTTCCAAATTCCTTGGGTAATGTTTTCAAATAGAGATTTCCGAATTCAAACCTCATTTTCAGAGTTGAAGTTTTGAGCTGAATGACTCAATTTTCAAAGAGTATGATATGATTATTATTATTTCCAAACTCTTATTATGATTACTTGATTGAATTAGATTGTGTGGCTTTGGAAGTTGTTCGGAAGGGAAAATCTCGAGTCTTGGATTAACTATTTGATTGAATTGAGACAAGTTATCTCTTAAACCTTGTAAATCTAGCAGAATCGTGTATTTCCCTTCATTGTGTGTTGGCGAGTAATGGGAATGAGGTGATGGGTTCATATTCCACTTGATTAACCTTAATGAATAAAAATAGGATTAATAAAAAGGCAACGTGTTGATCATAATGCTAGTGATTGCCTTGTTGTGAGCCCTATTTGTTTGATTGATCAAATGCTTTGATGGCATTAATGTGAACTTGAATTGCTTGAATTGTTCTCTCCTTTATGGTGTGAAGTTTCTTAATTGCATTGTTTTTATTGTGCGCGTGATGAGACATGTGATATTATGCTAAAGAAAAATGATTCCGGCAAGTTATGTGATATAAAGTCGGAGAGAAATGATTTCGACAAGTGATGTGATATAAAGTCGAAGGGAAATGGTTCCGACTAGTGATATGATATAAAGCCGAAGAGAAATAGTTCCAGCTAGTGATATGATATAAAGCCGAAGGAAAATGATTTCGGCTAGTGATATTGTGCCGAAGAGAAATGGTCCTGGCAAGAGTTAATTATTGTGACTTGATGCATTTTGATATTTGTGATTGATCTATTTGTTAGTTATGAATGATTGATCTACTTATTACTTGTGATTGACATACTTAATACATGTTGGTTGTAGAACTGAGACTATTGAACTATGTGGTTAAGCCTTGTGAAATGTGTGTTGTGAAATTCTTAGGTTGAGTTGATTACTATGCAGGTTGTAGTTTGAGGAAGTTCGGTTAGGATGAAATGAGTATTCGACTTTTAGCTAGTTTGCCTTGTTTATTGTTTACTTGTTGAGTACCGTGTTGGTTGGTACTCACTCATTGCTTCTACACTTGTGTAGGTTACGAGTTTGGTACCGTGTGATTGCTCTTCTTCTTCTCCTATTTACGAGACTTGTCAAAGTGTTTTTGAGAGGTAGTTGTTTGTCATTGCGGTGGATTCTCTTGCTCATATTTTATGCTTTGTTCTATTCTAGAATCAAAGAAATTGAGACTTGTAATTATTTTTCATTTCCACACTTTATGTATTAATGACTTGTACACGTGACAATCAAGTTTTGGGGTTATTATAGAATGAATAAGTTTCCGATTTTATCTTGTTCTTGTTTTACTTTCCACATTTCTTTCTTTTCGTTGGTTTGAAGCTGACTTGTCTTCGTGGGTATAGACAGGTGCCATCACATCTATTTTTAGACCGTGACATTCATAATGTCGTCACATTATAGTTATGCACATACTTTTATGGTATCATTGAAATTTGCTTTAGTACTCAACGATACCAATCATAGCATATTTATATATTGTCGTCATATTATAGAGGTTTGATCTTATCAAAAAAATAGTTATATCAAAATTTATATTCTTATTAGTTTAATATTTGATAAACAGGTCATTAATATTACTCCTAATTTAGTATATGTGTTTTGCACATGTGTATTCAGAAATTAGCCCACCCACCCCCACCCCCCAGACATAACTAACGGACTGAAAATTACATGTGTTGTGTATTATTGTTTTTTGTTGAAGCTGACAGGCCACAATTTAAGAGAAAAAAAAGTGTTAAAAGAAAAGACTCATCTATATCACCTATTAAAAATTTGACTCAACTATGTAATTTCAGTTAATAAATAATAACATTAATGAGTTTTTTCTCAAATAAAAAGAAACATAAATAAGTTAAACTATTAACTAATAACATAAATAAACTTTTTCTATTTAAATAGATTTTATGCCTCTAATTAATTTTTTAAGGCCTCCAATTCTATTTAATCGTCCGCTATCACTACACTCTTCCTCCTCACCTACCAGCACCTTTTTTTCCCTTAAATTTTGGCGTTCTATTAGGTAGATTCAACAAAATGACGAAATTGTTTTTCATATAATTGGGTGTTGATTGAATTACATTTTAATGTGTCTAAAATATCTCATCCTTTTAAAATGTCCACCACCAATATATTAGGGAGAAATTGGTAATTAGAGAACCGCTCATCCTTCTCAAGTTACTGGATAATGGTGTTCGTATCAGTACGGATTCAATATATATTATTATTTTAATTTCAATTTATGTAATATAAATGAAATCAATTAATTTTTTATATTTGTTTTTGTATGATAGTTGACAAACAACTACTTTTCTAGCCTCGTCAACATGTATGCTTCCCTAACAGGGGCAATATGGGAATTTTCTTAATATTATGCTGAAACAACACTGTACATGAATACTCTCTCTATGTCATATTTTTCCAATTTTCTTTTTATTACCCAATTGTCTTTTAAAGAACGGACCCCATCTGAGTAATTTCCACTTCCTTCTCTTTATTTGTGCCTCACAATATTTTTTTAAAATTTCTTTCACTTTGTCTATTTTGTGGTAAATTATTCTTTTTACATTTAATTACTCCATCTATTATATTTTAGCTACAAAATATATTAGAGGTACAGGTTTTAAAAAAAGATTTAATTGACTCTTAAAATGCTATTAGTGTCATATGACTATGAACATATGGAATAACATCTACTATTAAAAGTTACGTAACAGATATTATAAACCACAATATTTAGCAATTGCAAATATTTTGATCGACTCACTAACAATATCATTTATATTGAAAAAGAAGAAGTAACAAGTATTATTTGAAAATGACGTTAAAAATTCCAGAATTCATAACAAACTAACAAATAAAAATATTTATGAATGTTTATGTAAATTAAAATGGAAATAACATACATTATTATGGAAAACACAAAATAATTAATACTTTAAATATATATTTTTAAAGATCAATATAAAAAATTAATTGATTCTTTAAATTCCATTTGTATCAGAGACCAAAATAATGGAATATATTGGCACAAATATCTAGAGGATATTGAAAGAGACAATAACATGCCTACATTTTAGCAATTTTTGGAGTTGAGAATTGGTGCCACTAAATTTTCTGTCCACAAAAAGTAGATTGAATTAAATAATATTTGTTAATTAATTTAATACTCCTCTGTCGAAATTACTTCTTCAGTTTTTCTTTTTTATTTCTTTACTTTGACAAATCAAGAAAACACACAATTTTTTACATATTATATCTTTAATTAATTAATTTTTAAAAATATAAAATTTCTTGAAAATCTTAAATTTTTTAATTCATCCACTAATAGAGATAAATAGTTAATTCACTATATCAATTTTTATTTTTAATATATTTATCAATTTAAAAGTGGACAAATAATTAGGGACGGAGAGAGTAATAATAAAATAGTTTCTCATAATTATTGTGCAAGAAAAATGACAATAGTGCTGAGTGCTCCTCAATGTTGTCCTCCAATGAGTCCATCAATATATTTAGAACTATAGTGAGATGAATAAAAGAGTATTTTGATTGGCTTAAAAGTTGTTAAAATCTATTTTTAAGTCAGTTTTTTATTTTTGAAAGTGTTTGGTAAATATAGAAATAACTTAAAATAAGTTTAAAAAATGACTTAAAATAAGTTAGAAAATGTTTGGCAAGGTTAAAAATAACTTAAAATAAGAGCCCGTTTGAATTAACTTAAAGGTTGGTCAAATCTACTTTTAAGTCAGTTTAACTTCTGGAAGTGTTGGCAAATATAAAAAATAACTTAAAATAAGTAAAAAATGACTTAAAATAAGTTACGAAGTCTTTGACAAGGTAAAAAATGACTTAAAATAAGTAAAAAATGATTTAAAATAAGTTAAAAATCAAAAGTAGATCTCCTTTTACTTTTTATTTTTTGACTTAAAAGTCATTTCAGTTTGACTTTTTATTTTTGACTTAAAAACTATTTTTTTTAGTCAACCCAAACGGGCTCTAAATGTGCCATTAAATTTTGAGAAAAGACTTATCTATGTCATACGTGAAAAGTTTGGATCATTTATGTCATTTTTGTTTGATAAAAGGCTCATTCATGTCATTATTTATAAACTAAAAATATTTTGATCTTGCAAAATCATTTTTTTACAAGTGGTCAATTATGATTCGGCCACGTCATTAATTAAATTATTTTTTAAAAGTGAAAAGGGTTAAATATGTCATTGAACTTTGAGAAAAAACATATATATGACATATATTAAAAGTTTGACTCATCTATGTCATTTCAGTTAACAAATAATGACATGGATGAACATCTTCTCAACCGAAAATAGTATAAATGAACCAAACTTTTAACAAATGGTATAAATAAGTCTTTTCTTAAAGTTTGATGGCATATTTAAGCATTTTTCTTAAAAAGCAAAAATCTCAAATTTGAATATACACGATATTTTACTTTATTTTTCTTAAAAATATTCTTTCCTCAAAATGATCCTGCGCTATGTTGAGATTCAAGAAAAATCAATTTAATGCAAAAAGTTTTTTCTAAAAAAAATCATAGATAAATCAACCGTTGCTATTTTTTGGGTGTATATTGGATAAACTTGTTTTTATGTAATAAATCACAAATTATACATGAGATGTGTAAGTCGCACTTGGTATATTTGGTGCAATGAGCTTGATTGAGAAGGTATGACCAGAAAGAATCAATTCCTACCTTCCTTGTAGAATATTACCTATTTCACCAGCTCAACTGCCATTACAGATTTAGCATTACGTTTTTTTCTAAAACTAATACTTTTTTTATTGAAATAATCAGATGTATTTGGATCGTGAAATTAGCTAGTAATATTTGCATATGATAGACTGTCTACGTTACGACCTTGAATGCGATCCTTCTGTCAACTATTTGTGAATACGAAATGTTTCCTTGTTCTTTTTATATTCGGAAAAAGATCATGTATAATATCGAATTTTGAGAAATGACTCATCTATGACATTCGTTAAGAGTTTGATTCATTTATGACATTACTGTTTGAGAAAAAGCTCATCCATGCCATTATTTGTTAACTGAAAATAATTTCGGTTTTGCAAAAATATTTTTACATGTGGTCAATTATGATTCAATCATATCATTAATTAAATCATTTTTAAAGGTGAAAGGCTCAAGTATGCCATCGAACTTTGAGAAAAAGCTCATCTATGTCATCCGTTAAAAGTTTGGCTCATCTTTGTCATTTCAATTAACAAATCGTGACATGAATAAATCTCTTCTCAAACATAAAAGATATAGATGAGCCAAACTTTTAACGGATGAAATAGATAAATTTTTCACAAGGTTCAATGACAAATTTGAGTCTTTTTCCCTTTTATATTAATTGAATACTTTTTGTTTTACATATTTCTTAAAATATATTTAAATAGAAGAATGATTTTACTAATTTATCTCTTGAGAATTTTTTTAGAACATATAAATTTGCTTACATTTTCAAAAATTAATAATTATAATGGTAAAATAAAAAAATTATAATTAGTTCTATCTTTATTTTATTCATTTTTATATATAAGTAAGTTGAGGTAACTATTTTTAGTGATGCGGATAATTAATTATTAATATGATGAGACAGAGGTAATATGTGCTTATGCTTCAAATATTCTTGGGAAAAATGTCTGAAATATATCTGAACTTTGACCGAAATTGTTATAACAATACCAAACTTTGGAAATGACCTTTTACCCCCCTGCACTATTTAATAGTGTATTTTAAAGGTATATATGTGTCCACGTGGACATCATAAAGATTGCATCATTTTAAATAGTAATGTGTCCACGTGGGCACATATATACCTTTACAATACACTATTAAATAGTGCAAGGGGTAAAAGGTCCTCCATAAAGTTTGGTATCGTAACAACAATTTCGGTCAAAGTTAAAGTATTTTTCAAATCATTTCCCCAATATTCTTTGCACACATTTTTCTAGGCCCAATGTGTTCCCTAAGGAAAAATAAATATACTTAATTTGTTGTGTCTCGCTAACTATTGACTGAAGTTTATGTAGGAAATTTAATTTGGATAATTGTTATGTATTGTTTTTATAATGGATTGTAATATATTATTTTAAAGAATACAATTTTTGAATAGATTATATCGTTCTCCGTCGTAACTTAATGTTACACATTCATAATTTGAATGATAAACCTACAATAAAAGTAGGGTATTGGATAGAGCTACTGTAAAATGATATGCTAAAAGATGAAATATGATTATTAAATAATAAATAAAGACAAAATTAGAAGAAAATATTAAGGTAACGACGTGATCACACCAAATCAGTCGTTACATAAAATAGATCTTTTCGTCATTATCTAAAGAGATAAGTGTCAAAAACACACCTAAACTATCCCTTTTATTTGAGTTTCACACCTAAACTATCCGCTCCTAATTTATTTATTTATTTTTACATTTTTCCGTTCTGTGTTAGATATGTACATATATTTTTAAGAATCTTTTTTGTGTACCGAATGTAACATGAATAAAAATAGTCTTGCGGCAGCAAGTAAAACATATTTTTGATATGTATATATCTAACACAAAACGAGAAACAAATTGAAAGCGGAGAGCTAGGTGGAGTGGGTAGAAACTTTTTTTAAAAAAAATATATATCTAAATTAGTATTTGAGTGGGGGGGGGGGGGGGATTAAAAAAAGAAAAAAAAAAAATAAAAAATGGGGTGCGGGGAGG
>JAJOOR010028168.1:0-17128 GCA_036250505.1 Solanum acaule | reverse complement strand
AATTAATATTAAGTGGTGTCGTTTTAGCCTAAATTGGACCACCTATATAAGGATTTTAGACCCCTAAATCAATCATTCAACTCATTATTCTAAAAACCAAACCACGTTTACCAACACGGACCGTGGGTCCAACCATGGCCCATCAGTGTGGTCTCGTGGATTGTGACCTGGGGGCTGTTTTGGGGGTTAAGTTTAGGGCACTTTGGGGTTTTCTGGTTTTAATTAATATTAAGTGGTGTCGTTTTAGCCTAAATTGGACCACCTATATAAGGATTTTAGACCCCTAAATCAATCATTCAACTCATTATTCTAAAAACCAAACCACGTTTACCAACACGGACCGTGGGTCCAACCATGGCCCATCAGTGTGGTCTCGTGGATTGTGACCTGGGGGCTGTTTTGGGGGTTAAGTTTAGGGCACTTTGGGGTTTTCTGGTTTTAATTAATATTAAGTGGTGTCGTTTTAGCCTAAATTGGACCACCTATATAAGGATTTTAGACCCCTAAATCAATCATTCAACTCATTATTCTAAAAACCAAACCACGTTTACCAACACGGACCGTGGGTCCAACCATGGCCCATCAGTGTGGTCTCGTGGATTGTGACCTGGGGGCTGTTTTGGGGGTTAAGTTTAGGGCACTTTGGGGTTTTCTGGTTTTAATTAATATTAAGTGGTGTCGTTTTAGCCTAAATTGGACCACCTATATAAGGATTTTAGACCCCTAAATCAATCATTCAACTCATTATTCTAAAAACCCAAATCAATTCCCAAAACTTCATCCTCACCAAATATTCTCTCTCTAGAACTAGAAGAAGAAGAAGAAGAAGGAAGTTGGAGCTAGGGATCAAGAAGCAAGGTTCTTCACACCAAATTCATTGAACTTCATTGATAAGGTATGGTAGATTTTCATCCATGGAGCCTCTTCAAAATCCCAATATCAAAGGTAGAAATCCCCAAAAGTTAGGGTTTAATTCCAAAGCCATGGGTTCCTTTTAAAATCGATCCTAATTGTTTAATTATGTTATACTATGTATGAATTTATGATTACTTATGGTTTTTATGTTGTAATCCCCAAGAACCCCTGAAATTCCCATATTTCCCAAGTGTGATCTTGTAATGTGGGTTTGTTGATGAAAGAAGAATGTTATGAGATTATGCATGTAGTGATTGGGTTACTTGAATTATGATGATATTCATGTGTAATGTAGTGAATTCTAGATGTGTTGATTGATATGAGCTTTGACCAACCATGGGCCCTTGAGGAGGACCCCTAGAATCTTCCTGGGTAGTGACCAATGTCAGGACCCACGCCCCGTTGGTGGGTCCATGCCACGTAGGTTGGGGAGTCGTGGTTCAAGCCTAGGTTGCCAAAGCCCAGTCACCAAACCACGTTCACCAGCACGGACCGTGGGTCCAACCACGACCCGTCAGCGTGGTCTCATGGATGGTGACCTCGGGTTGTTTTGGGGTTAATTTTAAGGGCACTTGGGGGTTTTCCGGTTTTAATTAATATTAAGTAGCATCGTTTTAGCCTATATTAGACCACCTATATAAGGATTTTAGACCCCTAAATCAAGTCATTCAACTCATTATTCTAAAAACCCAAATCAATTCCCAAAACTTCTACCTCACAAAAGAAGAAGAAGAAGAAGTTGGATCTAGGGTTCAAGAAGCAAGGTTCTTCACACCAAATTCATTGGACTTCATTGATAAGGTATGGTATCTCTTCATCCATGGAGCCCCTTCAAAATCCCAATTTCAAAGGTAGAAATCCCCAAAAGTTAGGGTTTGATTCCAAAGCCATGAGTTCCTTTCTAAGTCGATCCTAATGATTTAATTAAGTTATATTATGTATGAATTGATGATTACTTATGGTTTTCTTGTTTTAATCACCAAGAACCCATGAAATCCCCATATTTCTCAATTATGGTCTTATGATGTGGGTTTGTTGATGAAAGAAGAATGTTATGAGATTATGCATGTAGTGACTAGGTTACTTGAATTATGATGATATCCATGTCTAATGTAGTGAATTATAGATGTGTTGATTGATATGAGGTTTGACCTTGAAAGGGAAAAATATGATGTTATGCATGTTTTTATGAAGTTTATGTATATGCTTTAAGAACACTTTGAGAGTGAAGTGTCTATGATTATGATGTAGTTGTTGTGTTGTTGAAAGGTTGTTCTTATACACACACCTATGCATGAATATGATATGATGTGAAAGGTTTACTCACATAATGAAGATTCTAAGGTTGAAAGGCTTTCTCACCTAATTGAATCTAAGACTTGTATGTAGACATGGACGGTGAAAGGTTATTCTCACGCATGATCTAAGAGCTATCCTATGAATTATAATGGATTGAGTGTCAAGACATTTTTCCATGAATATGAACTTAAGTCAAGACTTAATATGTACTACGTGGGAGTTAATGCTTAGGACCGAGTGGATAATGTATATGAGATGAACGCTTTTACACTAGTTGAGTCCGGCTTTCCAATGGGATCCTTTTACAGTAGTTGAGTCTGGGTTCCCAAAGTATGTCTCATGAGATGGAATCCTTTTACGCTAGTTGAGTCCGAGTTTCTAGAAGAAATCTTCTTATCCCATAAACTATGTGCCCCCATAGGTATTTAACTAGTGGATCCACCTAAGATAAAAAGTATGGTTCTACTTTAAACAGGTAGGACAACCCTTTTCGGTGTGGGTAACACCGGATTCCATGTTAAGCTCACATGGTCTCATGTTAGTTAAGGCTTATTGCTACAACAATATGAACAAGAATATGAATTATGAACTATGGTTACTCAAGGTCTTTTATATGAGTTTTCAAAGGTGTTTAATGATGATTATGATTATGGTGATTATGTTTATGCCTTATGTTTTTCCACTATCCTTATGATGATTTTTAAATTTGGTAAATTGCATACTTTTAAATGAAATGTTCCTTTTATCATGTCTTCAAATGTTTTTATGCATGGCTATCATACTAATAACCACCTAAATAGGATTTACCTAAAATAGCCTTCAGTAGGCAGCCATGTTCCAGGCACCACGACAGGCTCCATGAGCCCTGGTCCCTACCGTGAGCCGTGGTACTAACCGTGGTCCTTGGGCAGTGGCTAGACCTTGTGTATTGGCCTCCAAAAATACTAAGGCCTCTTCACGAGCCTTCCCACGAGCCATGATTTTCACCACTGGCCGTAAAGTTGCTCGTGAAGGTGAGCCATTCTTGGGTAGCTTTGAGGGGTTCATTGCCTCACCACCACGAGTGGCCCCATGAGCCGTAAAGGCTCTCATGGTTCTAGGTAGTGCCATGGCATGCTTGGGGCAGCCTTGTCTCTTTCTCTTTGGCCCTTGCCCCTTTGCCTTGGCTCATGTCCTCAAGTCTTGACTTGTAGCCCTCAAACTTAACCCTAGATGGTCTACTAAACTACAGGGTGTTACACCTTCCAACTAGAGATCTCAACTTGGACCCTTAAAATTCCACTAAGTCTGAGAATCACCTATGAGGGGAGGCACATAGCAATCTTTGTCGCCATCCCGATCGGTCCAATTTACACCACGGTCACGCCATTCACGATCTTGATCTCTCCTACCATCATCCCGATCTATATTCCAACCTTGATTCCTACCCGATATTGGATAATTTGGACGAGAACCCCCCGTTTGGTTTGTCAAGAAATGCACTTTTTCATTGTACATGGCCTCAAAGTTTGCTTCATCAGGATTTATGCAACTATTGGTTCCGACCCCATTCACAGCCTTGCATCCACTTCCCATGACATGTTTTGTCAATAGGTCCATTTGGGTCATCATATTGTCCATATTTTCATCTCGCTCCTGGATCTTTTCTAGTTGTTCCTTTGTCAGCCCAAATTTCAAAGGAGACACCTGATCTTCTCTAGTGTACCATGCACGATTAGTTTTTGTCATCTCATCAAGAAGAGTTGATGCTATCAAACGATTGTCTCATGATTCCGCCTCGAATTAGCTGATCTGCCACAACTTTGTTAACTATGTCAAGGCTTTTGGTAAAAATATTATAATAACATGTTGTCTGGTAACCTGTGAGTTGGACATTGGAGAACCAACTTTTGGAACCTTAACCATGTCTCATGGATAGGTTCACCATCAACTTGCTTGAAGTATTGAATATTATCCCTCAACTTAACCATCTTTGAAGGATGGAAAAACCTTTCATAAAATGCATCAGTGAGCTCCTCCAAAGAAGTAATTGAATCCCTTAGTAGTTAAGTTAACCACTTTATTGTGTAACACCCCGTAGTTTAGTAGGACAACTAGGGCAACGTATGAGGGTGTCAATCCAAGACAATGGGCAAGAGCTAAGTGAAAAGGGCAAGAGCCAAGGCAAGGGCCAAGGTTACCCAAGGCTTGTCGAGGCACTTCCCATCTCCATAACAACCTTGATGGATCGTGGTGGCCACTACCCCCCGTGGTGCCACCCGTGGTGGTGAGGCAGTAGCTCACCAAGGCTGCCTCAAGTTGGGCTCACCTTCACGAGCCACTTCACGGTCAGTGGTGAAGACCACGGCTCGTGGTGATTAAACTCATGGAGGCCAAGCCAAGGTGGCCTAGCTACTGGTCCAAGGACCACGAGCAAGACCACTGCCAGTGGTGAGGACCATGACTCGTTGTGCCTTGCATTAGACCTGGGCACCAGGCTGCCTAGTGAAGGCTATTTTGGCTAATTCCAATTTAAGTTAGAATTTAGTGAGGTCATTTTGCCTAGACTTAGTACACCTATATAAGCTATTTTAACCCTTTAAAATCACCAATTAAGTCATTATTTCCACAACCCCAAAAGAATCCCCAAGTTCATCCTCTCAAATATTTCTCTCTCTAGAACTTGAAGAAGAAGAAAGAGTTTGAAGCTAGGATCAAGGTCAAGCCTCCAATCCTTAAGATTTTGTGGGAATTGTGATCAAGGTATGATAGTTTTTCAGCCATGGACTTCTTTCACCCATGGATTCCCTTAGAATTCCCCCGATTGTGAAGTCTAAATCCCCAATTCTAGTTAGAATTTCTTCCAATGTTGTGGGTTATGATGAATATTGATCCAATTGAGTGGATTATGATTATTTATGATTGAATTGTTAGTAAATCACGTTTTTAGAATGAAATTACATGTACCCATGCCTAACTCATGTCTAGAAAGATGTAATTGATGTAAATGGGTTTTATGCCATGAAAGGGGAAATTGAGGATTTAGAGGTAATCTTCTTAGATTGATCATATGTATAGTATATTGCTTGAGAGTTAAGCATACATACATGAATTGATTGAGATCAAGGTATAAATGATGAGTCACGATTAATATTGATTGAGGTTGGGGCTATATGATGAATTATGACTATAATTGCTTAAGAGTAAAACATGTATGAGAGATTATGATTAGACTTTTCTTAAGAGCTAGGCATGTATGATGTTTATGAGATGTAATGCTTTGAGAGTAAAGCATGAATGATGACATGATTTATAGGGATTTTAGAGTAAAGCTTGCATGATGAACTATGATTATTGAGGATTTGAGAGTAAATCTTATACTATGAATGTTGCATTGTAAATAGAATTGATGTGGAAGGACTTTACCCATATAATCTATACCATGAATGCATGAATGTATAATGTGAAAGGTTTTCTCACATAAAATGATTCCAGGTTGAAATGTTTGCTCATCTAAACTGAATCAAAGCATGTTTGACTATGATAGCTTGAAGCAGTGACATGAGATCCCTTCATGAACAACTTGACTTGGTAAGACAAGACCATGCATGGTTGCTTGAGTAGTGACTCTCATGCATAGCCTTGAGTTGAACAATCGTACCCTTACAAAGGTTAGTTTGAACTAGCATAATCAGGGTTAGATTGGGGTCACTCGTGATCCTAGGTCCCGTGGCCGTGTCCTGGGGGTAGCTTGGGGCGTGATAGAGTAGCTTGGACTTGCATGAGAGAATGCCTTCCATGATAGATTAGTTTAGCATAAGATGCTTTACCTTGATAGCCTTGAATTGGTAAATTATAACCATTCATGTGTAATGAATTGTCTTGGATTAATAAAGAAGTACTCTTCCATGAATGTTAGAAATAGCTACAAAGGGACAAGTCCCTAATCAAGGTAGCATGTTTATGATGAATCATGGTTACTTCAAGGAAGTATCGTAAGTATGTTTTCTTATGAGATTTGCTTGTATGAATGTATGATTATCTTGGATTGTTGCTAGAGTTGTCTTCCTTGATATGTATGACTAGAGGTGTTTACCCTTGACTATGAAAGATAAGCTAAAGATGAGAATGAAAGGTGATGAGCTTGAAGGATGACCCAAGGTGGTCTACTTTGATGAGTAAGATTAATGATGAATTAACCATGTCTTGGCTAAGTATTCTTTGAGGTTACTTATGAAGTATTCTTTTATGTCATGATGATTTAAGTGTATTGACCATGCTTATGACTTATGTTGTTATCTCTTATGATTATGGTATATGTCTTATGTTGACTAATGTCTATGTTGATGATTTACGCTAGCTATCATATTTAGTGCATTTTATACTAACGCATAGTCTTGTCTACATTCTTAGCAAATGTAGGGTCCGACAATATTGACTTTCATCCCCGTGGCTAGAATCTTAGTAGAAGGAAGGATTGAAGTTTTGGTGAGTCCTCATAGCATCCGAGAATTTGACCACCGTGTTTCTTTATCTTTCATTTTATGTTTAGAACTATTCTATGGGTTACTTCCCAAAGATATTCATGTTTTAGATGGTTTGAGACAAGTGTAATAGACTTCTGCTTCATTTTATAAAAGACTTTGATGTTATGGAAAATGTTTTAGATTTCCGCTCATTTCTATTACTTTATGTTATGATATGCTAAGGGGCTTGTATGAAGCCTTTCGGGGTCTTGTATGCCTTGTTACTTCTAGGGATTACCCCTGGGTCATGACACGTTGGTTCCCCTATAAGAGAAAATGGAAACAAACGAAGTTGGACTGACTCTTGAGTGATGTTTTTGAAAGAGAACGGCCCACATACATCCATAAAGTTTCGGATGTGATCTTGAGGGTCCTCATGAGCGAGTTCTCCAAATATACCCTTCATTTGCAACAGCTGCAACATTGTGCTGGTCACATGAAACACCACATTTCCCAAAGTCAGAGGCAATCACATAGCACATGCATTTCCCAACCGATCCTCATTGACATCATGCAAATTCTCGATGTCCTTGTTGTTCCCAAGTTGGCTGGAGTTGCTCCCATTTATACTCATCTCTTCACCTGTTTTAGAGCAGCTAACAAATAACACAAATAAGATAATTCAGCTACAACAAAATCAGTTCCTGACTAAACTTTAATAAATGAATTCTAAATACCATGCCCGGCAACGGTGCCATTTTTGATAACACTCAACTACACTTCATCCAATTCTAAGTGTAGGCGGTCGCTAACAAGTATAAACCCAGCTAAGAGTTGGGATCGATCCCACAGGAAGTGATACAATAGATAATTTGATCAAGAAGTGAAATGGTGTCGTAATTAAAAACTCTAATTAAAACACTTTTCTAGAATTTAAAAAATCAAAAACAATTTAGTTGTCATAATCTCTAAATCTCTACTCCTTAATGTAAAAACACTTTTCTAGAATTTTAAAACTCAAAAATCCAGAAGTGACAATTCAGGAACTCATTCTCTTCTTTTAAAAATTGCATTTATACGTTCTCAAAATTTGAAGACAGAGTCAACTCTGCGAGGTAAGTCAGGTTTGCCGACCAGTTCGGCGCACAACCTAGTTGCTCCTCTTCTCGCCTTTTGGGCTTAGTTTTTTCATGAAAGCATTTTGTAACTTTCGGTGAGCCAAATCGTCATCGTCGATCTCTTCAGCATGTCTCTGAATCGCTTGTCTTATCTCCAAGTTGGTTTCATCCGTGGGATAGCAATGCTGGAACTTTAGGCAAGCTGAATGTCCACTCGGCCTGTAACACCCCGTAGAAACTAGTAAGACCTAACGGAAGCTTGACGTAATCTAGTAGGTTGAACTAGAGCCACACATGTGAGTTTATAGTTGGAAACTTGTTTAAATGATTAAAAATGGCTTTTGAAGTTAGTTTGAGGAGATTGGAGGTCAAACGTCAAGAAACGACTATAACGCCCGGAAACTAGTCTTTTGAACTAGTGCGTTGAAAGGGGTCTTGTCGTTGAAGTTTGGAGTGTTGTTTGAGGGTGAAAACTTGTAGAAGTGACTCTCATACTTAGATGGACATGTTTAGGGGTTAAACATCCGGGTACGACTCCCCAAAGACCACTTGAGGGGTCCTTGAGGAGGACCCCAAAACAGTTCCCCAAAGCTGTTTGGACAGCATGGTCTGTTTATTTTGGTGGTGATCTACGGAGGCAAACCACGCACCGTAGACCATACCACAGTCCGTGGATGGACCTCTTGAGTCCATACTTAGTTTCTCCTTGGGTATGCAGCATTTAGAGCCACAGTCCCAAACCACGGAAGCCAACCACGACCAGTAGATTGGCCTATGGTCCGTGGAAGGCTGTCCGTAGGTTGGGCTGTGTGTTGGCAGTTTTGGTTCGAGTTAGGGGTTAGTTAATTGATTAGTTAATTAAGTGGGGTATAAGGGAGGTCGGTTAGGTGGTTAATTAATGACCTATATAAACTTATAAGTCCCTAAACTAATCCATTTACTTCACCACAAGTCAAGACCCTAAATCAAAGCACTATTCCCTTTCTCTCCCAAAGTCTTCTCTCCAAGAACACCATTGAAGACCAATAAAGAAACCAACCTAGGGGATTGAATATGGAGGCTTTATCTTAGGATTTTCGTGGGTTTCTACACCTAAGGTATGGTGGTTTTCATCCATGGGTATCTATCACCCATGGAGCCCTCTCAAAAGTTTTTAATTCAATTCTAGAAATCTTCAAAAGCTAGGGTTTCAACTCTACCCCATGGATTCCTTTCTAATTTGTTCTTAAAGGTTGAACTATGTTTTTTATTGGTAATACTACTGATTTTAGGTGGTTTTAACTTCAAATCTAAAGAATCCACGAGTTTTCCCCCAACCCTAGCTATGGCTTTTCTCTACACAATGAATGTCGTTAGAAGTTGTTTCAATTGATTGAATTAGAGTTGTTTATGATGTAATCACATGATCTAAGCATAGTTTTACATGTATTATTGATTACCTTATGAATCTAAGATGAAATTGACTTGGTCTATGGTTATATCATGAAATAGGCAAATTGAGGGGTTAGATGTGATCTTCTAGGGTTGATGAATTTCTTGATGAATGGCCTTAGTTTAGATCACCTAGACTTGAATGGAATACGATAGAATCTTGTAGATATGAATTACCTTAAAAATGATCATATTGGTTATGTTGTTAGATTATGATGTTCTTCTATCTATTGTGCCAAATCTAAGATGTTAGACTTGATCTAGACTCTTTGCCTTGAAGGGCAATCTTTGAAGGTATTTTATGTCAAGTTATTATATATGAATGTATTGATCCACTTATGGTGGGGGTGTTTACTTGTCAAGTATTCTAATTGTTAATTGTTGATCCACTTATGGTAGAGGTGCTTACTTGCCATACGTATTGTAGTGTTGAGATAAGGTCCCTCTCCCTACAACCCTAGATTTGACTAAGTATGATACGATATGAATATGAATGTTATGTTATGATCATGATGGTGTTGCTATGATGTATGTATCCATGTCATTATAATGAATATAGATATGTTGATTTACATGGTCTAAGATCCTTAAATGCAATATACGTGAATCGTGCATGAGTTGGGATATTATGTACATGTTGTGACCCCCTTGAGAAGAGAGGTGTCTATGATGATAATGTTGTTGCTGTTGTGCCGTTGTGAGGACAATCATGCACACACACATACACTCTATGCATAAACATGAATATGATATATCAATGTTGTTAATTGAAAGTATAGTTCTCATATGCACCTTTACTCATTATTATGCATGAAATGGACATGACCATGATGATCCTATTGTGTTGATTGAAAGTCCATTCTCATGAGAACACATGATCTTAGTGTGAAAGTTATACTCACATACTAATGATGATTCTAAGGTTGAAAGTTAGTTCTCACCTTCAAATGAATCTATGAGCTATTTAGTGAGTTGTATTGAACGAAGGGTAAAGTATGCCTTCACACATATAGATGCAATTCCATACTAATTATGTATTATTGGGAAATAATGCTTAGTACCGAGTGGATATGGACGATGAGGAAAAGGCCCCTCTGCTAATGCAATAGGTTGGGTCATCTATAGTAAACTCATAAGATGGAAGCTCCTCTGCTAATGCAATAGGTTGGGTTTCTAGTAGCAATCTCCCTATACCATAACTATGTGCCAAACATAGGACTTAGCTAGTGGATCCACTTAGAAGCTAAATATAATTAGTTCTACCATCGGCAAGTAAGAACGCCTTCTTTCGGTGTGGGGTTATATGACACCGGATTCCATGTAGTTCACATGGTCTATGTCGGTTATGGAAACTTTTCCCTATAATAATGAAGTTAATGAATGAGACATGAACTATACTATGACTTCTTCGTGAGTTTACTTAGTAGGAGTGAGGGTATGAGACTTCACTTCCACATTTCACAAGTAGACTCAGTAGGATGTCATGGGATGGCTCCTTTGCATTATGATGAGATTTGAATGCATGTATGTATATTGAATGGATAGTTGTTATGCATGACCTTCCTTGTATTCAAGTAATGCACATGACTATTTCCTTAATTGTGAATATTGCATATAATGAAGTCTAAAGATGTAATGCATCACTTAGGTAGCTTCAAAGGAGTACTTTGTAGGGTTGGTATTATGGAATGCTAACCCCACATTGTACAACTATTCCCTAGAGGTTACTAAGGTAATGGCTTTACCATAAAATGAGTATGAATGTGATATTGGATTTGTGTTGTACATTGTAAATACATGTTAGTTACCATACATTGCACAAGTGTGTTTTAGAGGTTGCTTATGTGATGATTACTTCATGATGTGATGGTCTTGGTATTTAACCGTGTATTCTTGTATAATTGGAGGCTATGTATTGTGAAGATTGGGATGTGTATTATATTGATATTGGAGACTATGCTTGTTGTTATAATGATATCTCTCAGGTTATAATGAAATGTATGTGAGTTGCCTTATTGGTTGCATTCTCCAACTATTTCAAAGATGATGTTCAAAAATGGCATAAAGCATGATTTCAAATGAAATGTCCCTTTTCATGCATGTTTTTGTGCATGGCTACCATACTTAGTATATTTTTGTGCTAACCCATATTTCTATGTTTTCTACAATGTAGGGGATTGGTTCATGTAGATGGTAGTTTTGGTTCAAAGGGCTTGGAATAGGTGATCCTCCAAGCCAGTTGATGAGTCCTCAAGTTCGGGGACCAACATCTTACTTAGTAGATATCTTAGTAGTTTATTTTATTAGTTTCATTTTAGAAGTATGTAAGGGTTGTATCCCTATATGTCTAAGTATTCGATTGTATAGATGGCCAATGAGACAATGTTTAGACTCCCTTCTATTTTGAAAGAAAATGACTTCGTCAGTTGAACAAAAAGTTTTAATTTCCGTATTATTTCTTATGACATTATGTGTATGATTATGCTAAGGGCTTGTATGCGACCCCTTCAGGGTCAACTATGCCATGTTACATCTAGGGGGTAACCTCAGGTCGTGACACAACGAGTCGCTGAGTTGCTTTGGCGAGTACCAACTTTTCTTTCCTTCAACTTTTTCAGATTTTTCGCTTCTCTTTGCCTCGTAATGTCCTTGCCTTGCTATTTAGCCTCCATTGCTGCACATCATCATTTTAATATCAGTTATGAGAATCAAATAGGCATTCAGGACACTCAATTCTCGAATAATAAGCCCAAAATGAATCGAAATCCCCTACTCATCACCCTTTCCTCCCTTTTTTTTTATCACGACACTCAAATCAAATTCAAGCTATTATTATGTAGTACCAACCACATATATGAATATAATTTCTCATATTATACTACCTTACGACCAATAGATAAAATTAAGAAATACTCACTCACTAAGAACTCATAACAAGTAGTCGATCATTATCTCTCTGTCTAGATACTTACAATTTACCATCACATTTCCTTTCACAACTTAAGTACTACTTACCCATTCACTACACATCATTGCCTAATTAGTTTCTATAACCCTTTGAATACCATGAGGCTCTCTCTTAAAAATTATAAGCCTATCGTAGATCTCTCACCTCATGAATACTCTTACTCTTCTATTCAACACCTATATTTGGTCGTTATTAACACATTGACACATCATCATAAACTCCATTCTAGTAAAAGTATACTCTAACTCATCCCAACTAATAACTATTCCTCTACCCTTTATCATGAACTCCATACAAAATTATTATTCCTTAGTCTACACAAATTCATCACTTCTTATTATACCCATAGGGGAAAACTCCTCATTAATAACTTATTGGGTGCTTGACTGCAACAATATAATTTATCTCATAACTATCTCCCTTTCTTAGATTACTATACCGCTCCAAGGATACTCTTAACCCTGGGTACTTCTACTACTACTACTACTCTTATCACATCGCAACTCATACTATATTTAGGACAAAAGAAATACCACCCAAACATTCTTAAAGACACTTCTGTCATAAGGGTTGTACTTGAAACAAGGTTTAGAGGAGAGATTTTAAGAGTACATCTCGCTTTTAGATCGAATGCATGATACATATGAATAAGAGTGCATTTTTTTGAATAAGAACACTTAAACTCCTTCAAAGGCTTCTCTCAACCCCCTCTGAAGTCTCACGACTTTCTCAAGATTTTTTTATTGTGAGTTACCCATCGATAAGGGTCATCGAATGGATCTGAGAAACACACGAGTTTGTATAAGTTCCTTATGACATAGTTCTATTGCATTATTTAGAGTATGAAAAAATGGAGACTTTTCTCAAATGTCTGTAGTCCCTCTTTTATAGAAATGGGTCCCTCACAATCATAAATAAGATCCTTCTGTCAAAGCTTAATAGACACCCTACGACACTTGAACTTTGTGCTCTGATACCAAGTTTGTCATGACCGAGCCTACACCCTGGTCGTGGCTTGCTATAACAACCCGTATCTAAAAAAGGGAAAAGTATCAAATTTTGGGAAATTGCAGGTGCCAGCCACGAGGACCACCCATGGCCCATGGATGGGACCACGGACCATAGGTGTGGTCCGTTGATGGCCCTGCCTAAGGGTTGTGTTGAGGCTCGAGACCATGACCAGACCTACAGACCGTAGGTCAGACCATGGTCCATGGCCAGTGTCCGTGGTTCGAGGCCCAAAATTCAAGTTTCTAACACCAAACGACGGTCCACCAGGATGGGTCGTGGGTCAGACCACGGTCTGTCGACTGGGGTTCATGAATGGTCACCTGGCAGTTATTTTTAAGGGCAGTTGGGTTTTTTCCTAATTAATTAGTTCCTATACTATGTTGTTTTGCCTATGTTTAGGACCCTTCTATAAGTATTTTCAACCCCCAAATTAACCCATTTACTTCTTTCTTCCGAATTCACAAAAGAAAACCAAATCTAATCCCAAGTAATTCTCTCTCTAGAACTTGAAAAAAAAGAAGGATTCATCTAGGGTTTCAAGCCAATGTCCCAATTTCTCCATTGAAGGCTATCATTTGGAGTCAAGGTATGATAGTTTTTAACCATGGATTCCTTCCATCCATGGAGTTCCCAAATTCCTCTATTTCAAAAGGTAGAATTCCCCAATTGAGTTAGGGTTTTCTTCAGTTATCATGGGTTTTCTTAAGTGTTGATTTTAATGATTGAATTATGATCTTCTATGAATGAATAGATGAAATACTATGGTTTTATGATGATTTCCCTATGAATTCATGTAACCCCCATGTTTTCAAGTTATGAATTATATGATGTGGGATTTTGATCTTCAAGGAAAAGTTTTATGAAATTAAGCATCTATTGCAAGCTTTACATGAATTTATGATGAAATCCATATTTAACCCATGTTTTCTAAGAGTTGATGATTGAAAGTGGGTTTTGAACCGCAAGAGATAAATTATGGACTCATGCATTTTCTTATGAAATCTATGCAAGTATTTTATAGTGCTTTGAGAGTAAAGTACCAATGATGATGATCATGATGTTTTATTGAAAGGTTTTCTCATGTACACATAAGAGGAAGATGGGAAAGGTTTTCTTACATAGAAAGGATTCTTAGGTTGAAAGGCATTCTTACCTAATTAAATCAAAGAGTAAGAGCTATCCTAATGAACTAGCTTGGATTGGTTGTCCAAGGACACCTTATCATGGATTATGAGATAAGTCAAAACTTAATATCTATTCCATGGGATTTATGCTTAGCACCGAGAGGATATAGATTATGAGATGGGAGTTCTCCCGAGTAGAGGTCAGGTTCCTAGAAGTAATCTCATAAGATGGTAGCTCTCCCAAGTAGAGACTGGGTTTTTAGTAGAAATCTCCTTATCCCTTAACTATATACCCCCATAGGTTGATTATCTAGTGGATCCACTTAAGCTAGAAGTTCTTAGTTCTACCTTGGCAAGTAGGACAACACTTTTCAGTGTGGGAGACACCGGGAGATCATGTTATAGCTCACATGGTCTCTATGTCGGTTAAGGCTAATTCCCCACATTAATAATGAATTAAGGTTACTTCAAGAAGTGTCGTATATGGGTTCAAAGGTTTAAAGATGAAGTTAGCTTGCATTGATCATGATTTTATGACTTATGTTTTCTAACACTTTTTTATCATGTTTAGTTTGGTCAATTGCATGTCATGAAATGAAATGTCCCTTTTAGCATGATTTAAATGTTTTATGCATGGCTATCATACTTGGTATATTGTTTTGTACTAACACATACTCTTGCCTATATTTTTCCCAAACGTAGGGTCCGACAGTTAGGGTGCTTAGTTTCGTAGCTAGTGGTTGATTTGATTGATTCCCAAGCTTTGGTTAGTCTTCATGCTTCGAGGAAGGACTTTCAATGTTTAGTTTCTTTCATGTATTTCTCTTGTGGACATGATGTATGGGCCAAGGCAAATTTCATTCTATTATATTAGATGGATATGATGAGACAAGTGTTTTAGACTTCATCTTTATTTTATAAAATGTTTTGGACATGGACTATTATTATACTCTTATTGTTCAATTTCTTATGTTATGAGAGCTAAATTGCTTATATGGAGTCCTTCGGGGTTCGATAGGCCATGTTACAACTAGGGGGTAGGTCATGACAAACTTGGTATCAGAGCACAATATTTAGAATGGTCCTAAGATGTTTCATAAGCCATGCCCAATAGAGTCTTGTTCATGAGTATGAAGTGCGCCACATTTATGAATGAGAAGCTACAAGATTATTAGGAAACTCCACTTCTTTCATTACAGTTAAGTCGTGTGATAGAGTTTAACTCTATAAGATATATCTCATAATCCTTATCCTATGTTCTTCGGGATATGGCTACCCGAAGAGCTTGTGCTAGAAGGAATGCAAAGGAGAATACGGAACAAGAAGCACCTCCCCAAGCTTCTCAAGTATTGGTCGATCCTTTGGCCGAGCATGTGTCTAATGCGGAGTTTAGGGCTACTTTCTAAGTGTTGGGTCAAGTGGTAATGGTCCAAGCCAATAGGGAGGTTGCGGTTCCCGTGAAACCAAATATGGGCACAACGTCTTCAAGAGTGAGGGACTTCACAAGGTTGAATCCTCCGTAGTTTCATGGTTCTAAGGTTGAGGAAGATACTCAAGAGTTTATTGGTGAGGTCTATAAGGTTTTGATGATCATGGGAGTTACGCTGGTGGAAAAGGCAGAGTTGGCCGCTTATCAACTTAAAGGTGTGACTTAAATTTTGTATAATCAATGGAAGGAAGGGAGGCCGGAAGATGTGGGTCCTCTTGATTGGGAGAAGTTTAAGGCCGCTTTTCTTGAGAGGTTCTTTCCCCTTGAGATGAGGGAATCTAAAGTGCTTGAGTTCATTAACCTTCAACAAGGGAGTATGAGTGTTAGGGAATATGCTCTAAAGTTCACTCAATTGTCTAAGTATGCTCCAACAGTGGTTTCGGATTCAAGGGCTAAGATGAGTAAGTTTGTTTTGGGTGTGTC
The DNA here is from genome assembly GCA_036250505.1 of Solanum acaule. NCBI lineage: Eukaryota > Viridiplantae > Streptophyta > Magnoliopsida > Solanales > Solanaceae > Solanum > Solanum acaule. The sequence continues at coordinate 905 of JAJOOR010028168.1, read as the reverse complement.
CAAAATAGTAGTTTAAGAGTGCCGAACTGCCATGCTCATTATCACATGGATATCTTTCGTCTCATAGTGCATGCACAACAAATTAAAGAGGAGAAGCTTAAGGAAAAGTCTAGAGAGGTAAAAAGGGCAAAGACCGGTGATGGGAATTTCTCACATGCAAGGTCCGATGGACATGGTCATCCTAGATTTCGGCAAAGGTTTTCCGGTCAAGGTTCCTCCAATGCTCCTCCTAAGTTCAACAAAGATAGGGTGTCTAACCCTAAGCCTTAAGGAGGAAATGGTAGTGGATCTTCATTGCCCATGTCTACTTGTACTAAGTGTGGAAGGAAGCATGAGGGTAAGTGCCTATCTGGCACAGATGGTTGTGGTAAAAGTGGTCACAAAATGAGGGATTGACCGATGCTTATGACTAAAGAAAGAGAGGGCAAGCAAGATACTCCTAGTGATTCGGGTGTCAATACTCCTAAGTGAAACCTCTTCTACGCACTTCAGACCCCAGGGGAACAAGAGGGTTCTCATGATGTGGTTATCGGTATGTTGAAAGTTTTCCAACTTGATGTTTATGATTTACTTAATCCCGGTGCCACCTTGTCTTTTGTAACTCCATATGTGGCTATGAGGTTTGATGTTCTTTCGGATGTGTTGTTAGAACCTTTTTTTGTCTCTACTCCTATTGGTGATTCTGTAGTGGCTAAGAGGGTCTATTGAAAGTGTCTCATTTCCTTGTCCCATAGAGTTACTCTTGTTGACTTGGTAGAGCTTGATATGTTATATTTTTATGTTATCTTGGGTAGGGATTGGCTGCACTCGTGTCATGCTTCTATTGATTGTAGAATTGGTGTAGTCAAGTTTAGCCTATCCTAGAGTGGAAGGGGGGGGGGGGGGGGAAATTATATGCCAAAGGA